>OZ005661.1:147076194-147378694 GCA_963930645.1 Salticus scenicus | reverse complement strand
AGTTAACAGACAAAGGAATCAATGCCAGATTTAGTATGTTTCAAAATAAGTAATCGGAAGTAGTTTTAGCTATCTACATTAAAGAAAAAAAAAAAAAAAAACCTTATACCCCCCCCCCCCTTTTTTTTTTATTGTTAAAGCTTATTTCTTCATTGCGCATAAATAGATCTAACAATGCTAAATTATTATCACTTCAGATCTTAAACCTTTTGTTTTGCTGGCATATTATCAGAAAGTAATCTATCAGTTTTTTTTTTTTTTTTTTTTTTTTTTTAACAAAATAAAACGATTATTTGCACTGCCAAGTTAAAATAATTTGAAATAAATAACTTTTTCGACATGAATTTTGAATGAAATTTCTGTTTCTTATTCAGAATAATGTAGAATAAATTAAAGCCTTTTTTTTTTTTTAAAGAGAATTTTTCGTCAACATAGATTAAATATTACAAAATGATAATAATAATAATGATAGAAGAAAAGAAAAGACTGAAAGAAAAGAAACACAACTATTACTGCTACTAATTCAATTTGTTCATCTGTCTGTAGTGTGGTATTCATTAATATTAATAGAATGACTGATATATATTGTGTAAGATATATGGCAAATTCTCTATTGAAAATAATGTGGATAACACAATTTCATTTATGTGCAGGGACACAATTTTTTCCGATGCATTACGGTGTGTGAGAGCTTTTATAAAAGCATATTTTCAGGTTTTATTACCGAACACAACATGACGAAAATAATATATATTCTTAAGACATAAAAACCGCTTTCTCTCGTAGAATAGCGTATGAATAGAGATTGGTTTACAGGGTCCTACAAAGTTATTCTGATATATTATGGGAAAATACTTTTAGTCTCATGCGCTTTTTTGAAGTGAAAACTTCTTTAGGCGCGTTGTGCACTTTTTGGGTGAACAAAAATCATGGAACTCGCGTCATCGTCACCGAACGCTTTCCATGAGCTATATGTATACTGTGTATATATGTACATAGATATACCTCCGTGCGTTATTAGTATACATTACATATATACAAAGAGTATATCTCTCTACATATATATCCATATATGTAGCGCACGGCGTGGCATGCCTTATATACATACATACATATATATATATATATATATATATATATATATATATATATATATATATAACGTATACTAATACGAGTAGTATACTGGCTACTGGCATCTGTGTCTTTCTATTTCTATACTCTGTGTATGCATCTACTTTTTCCACAGTGTATACATAGTTCACAAAGTACAAGCACGTGTTTTTATACAGACTGTTATATTCTTCTTTTTGCTTTGAATATAAATTTTCAAATAAATAATAATAATAAAAAAGAAAATTATTTTAGTCATATTACAATATTTTTACCTAATATAAGGCTTAGTTCATTTAATTTGGGTAGCTACAAATATTGTGCCGAATCATATAATACAGATTATAAACACATCTTTACAAACCAAAAATAATTCGAAAATAATAATCTAACAGCTCGACGACACAATTCACAAGTTACTTAGTTTTCATTTCTATCGGCAGTCCCCAAAGACTGCTTTTTTAATTTTTTTTAATTTTTTTTTTTTTTTTTTTTTTTTTGCTACATTATGTGGTGCATGTGCAAAGTTTAGATGGTATACATGGATACAGAAAAGCAACTTTTTTAATGTTTTTGTGAGACTCTTTACTTGCATATTTAAAAAATAAAATACATTTTTGTAGCCTTGATATTTTGGACAATATATAGGCTACACAAAAGCAATCTGTATTACGTCTTTTTCAAAAATCTCTTTTTGGCAAGCATAAAGGCAAAGGTAGATTACTTTTACGTTAACGTTACAAAAGTAAAAAAAAAAATATTACATATGCATTAACACATACTTAGCCGATGGCTTTGTTCCCACACATTGCATTATTTACGTCGCTATTCTGTTTTCAAGAAATTTAATTTATTTTTTTTTTTATATTTTCAGTGATCTTCTTATTATCGTCTGCACGTGACGTAAGCATCAGATAATGAATTTAAGCAATTAAAGCTATAGAAAAAGTCGGCTTCATCACAAATGATGAAAAATCACTTTTTAACTTGTAACTTTTAAGCAATTGAAGCTAAATACAAAAAATCCTAAATAAATTTAAATGCAAAAATTGTTCTTTAGGGTAAGGCGGTAATTCGCCTAATTTGAAGCTTTTTCCTGTTTTCAATATTAAAGAAATTATAGGCGAATGAAAATTTCCACCCCCACCATTTCCACCCCCTTTGAGCTGGATGCCCAATCTACGAACTCGACCGAAATTTTTACTGTCCTGACAACATATCCCGAGCTGGCTAAATAAAAATTACTCCAGTTATCGTGTTCACAACTTAGCGTTATATATATATATGTATATATATATATATGTATATATATAAACCTTTGAACAGAAGGTGGTTTTGGGTTCTAGGAGTCATGATCGGTGAAGATATGAAGAAATTTTCCAGAAGTCGTGTCATGAGGACTATTGCAATAAGTAGATTTCCTATAAGGAATCTACCTAAAATACAGAAAAAGAGAAAAAAATTATTATAATTTTTTAAGATATTCTTCCACCGTAAATAAAAACAAAATGTATTTTTACGATGCCATGACAACTGTAAAACACATTTGAAGTTAAACAAATTTACGGATAAATAAAGTTTTAAAAATGTTATGATGTAAACGAACTGCCTGATTTTTCTTTGTTGTTTCTTATTGTCTCAATGCGAGTTTACTTTCTACCATATACATACGAAAAAGTATTCGATTTGTGAAATTTTTCTATTTCCAGTTTTCAATGGTTTTATCCGTTTTCAGATGTTCTGAAAATGAGAAGACCATTTTTAGAAAATATCTGTCGGTGTTTACCCAAAATTTTGTGGTCTCTGCATCTCAAGAACCAATAAATAGAATTTAACCAAACTTGGGGATTAATCGCTCAACAGGTGGCGTTGTCACGTCATTTTTTTCATAATTTTTAATATGGCAGTATTGGAGAAGATTTGGTAAAAAATGTACACAATGAAAAGTATTTTCAGCTTATCAATGTGAAATAATTGTATACGCAGGGACGCCGCTTCTTCCCTCTCCCAGAAAGGGAAAAAAAAAATTCTCAACATGAGTATCTATGAAAAGAATTCGTTAGCACTTTTAAAATGAATGTTTGAACCATAGAGCTGTGATATTTCAAAGTTGTCGATTTTTTCCATAAGAAAAACAAAAAAAAAAAAAAAAAAGTGTTCTTCCATATAGCACAAAATTGATCTTCTGCGGACTTTTTGTATGGTTCTTCTCTGTGATAAGAACCGTTTGCATTCGTCATGGAAAATAATTTTGATAAATAATAATAATTTTGATAAATGGTTTGTAGTATTACGTGAATTTATATAGGTAAATATAGAAGAAAGTTTCGTGGTGGCCGCAGTATATTAATTTAATTTAATTTACTGATGTATTTGTTTATTTTATTAATTTTAAAGTTGACGTTACAAACTTTATTATTTATTTATAGCGGTACTGTATTTAGCTTTTAAAACAACCAGTTATTTTTTATTTTCTATTTTAGTACTTTTTACAATAATATAATATTTATAGTTTTTTTTTTTTTTTTTTGTGTGTGTGTATGTGTGTTTATGTGTATGTAAATTTTTTAGACTATTTTAGCTAATTTTATTTAATGTGAAAGCAAATATTTCAAGAACTTTGCAAACATAGAAAAATGCCATCATTTAATAAGCAAATACTAGATACTACTATATGTATTAATATATATATATATTTAAACGTAGTAAAATCCGAGTAACAGAAAATTTAAGACCACTGAATACCAGATAGACCAATATATATGTATAGTATAAAACTATATTTTACCATTTTTTCCTCCGAAGTAATTTGCATGTATCTGTGATTAAATCAAGCGAATTATAAAGCAACATTAAGTGAAAATTACTTGAATAAATTAGACAGAAAAAAAAAAAAAAAAAAAAAGACCACATTAATGACGTCACTGATACCACTTGTGCTACCACCAAAGAAGAGGAAAAAATGAAGTAAGACTATCGAAATTGAAAGTTAAAGGACATTTTTTGCGCCACGTTTAACCATTAACTTTCGAAGACCTTCAAAATTTTCCTTGTCCTGTCAAACGTTCTATCAAAAAAAGAAAAAAAGAAAAAGAAAACTTTACGCTTGACACGTCCATTATTTTTTTAATACAGCGTTTTTTGTTTTGCTATGATATATTAATTGGAACTTAAATGACGACAATACGACTGTAATAACTGATCAAGTAAATGATCAAAGATTGCAATTAGATCAAGAAAGATACAAGACAATTCTGACGTACATTCAAAAGAGGGATTTCCTAATTGATTTATGTTTGTGCAGAAATATCAGGATAAAAACTAAGTATAAAGCTAAAAAGATGGGGGGGGGGGGAATCATGAACAAGTAAATGTTAAATTGTTATACGTAAGTTCAAGGCTAAGGAAACTAGATTTTGAAACAAAATGAAAAGGGCAGAGCTCTCATCCTCATCCTGCCCCTCCTTTTGGTTGTTTGTTTATAGAGATATTCTTCGGTTATAGTAACGTTCCTGTTATGTGGTTTTCAGTTAGTGTGGTAACCATTTTTCTTTCTTATATATTCAATAGAAGAAAGCATTGGATTCGTAAAAATTTTCGACTTCCGGTTTTCGACGGATTTACACGTTTATAAATGTCCAGAACACGATTTCACCATTTTTCGAAAATGTCTGTCTTTCTGTCTGTCTCTCTGTGTGTGTGTGACAAAAATTTTGTGGAGATTGTATTTCAGCAACTACTACAAAGAATTGCATATAAATTTATATGTAAATGCATCTTGACCTAAATTAGTGCCTATCGACTTTTGGTGTCAACTTCTCAACAGGTGGCGCTGTTATACAGCGATTTCCACAATTTTCAGGAAGGCTATATCTGAGAATCCACTGCATAAATTTGCATATAGGTTTATATGCAGATGCACCTTGACCTGAATAAGTGCGTATTAAGTTTTGGTATTGATTTCTCAACAGGAGGCGCTGCTATACAGCGATTTCTTCAATTTAAGAAAAGGCTATATGTCAAGAACTACTGCACAGAATTACATATGAATTTATATGTAGATGCACCTTGACATAAATTAGTACCTATAACTTTTGGTGTCAATATCTCAACAGGTAGCCCGCTATGCAGCAATTTCCGCAATTTAAGGGGAAGCTATATCTCAGATTCTATTGCGTATAATCAAACAAAACTTAATATGTTAGAAGGCCATTATGAGACATTATGCTAATTCAATTTTGATGCATATCCACCAATAGGTGGAGCGGCTGTACTGTAATATTCTCCGAGAACGGGAAGATAATATCTCAACTTCTGTTGCATATAGCTATACGAAACTTGAAATGAAGATAATCATTATGAAAACGTATTTTTTAAGATATTTATAGAGAATAAAACTGTCTTTCTTTTGATATTTAGTGTTAGTTTTCTCTAAGATGAAAATCGTCCGCATTCATCATGGTAGATAATTTCAATCAATAATAGTTTTAATAAATTATTTGTACTGAGGGAATTTGTATAGGTAAATATAGAAGAAAGTCTTGTGATGACCACAACATACTAGTTTTTTTTCCAGATATTTCCTCAATTAACCCTTTGATGGTCAAGGTAATCGCGCTCATTTAAAATGCAAAAACCACCAGAATTTACGAACAGAGTTAAAATAAGAGAAATAAATGTTTTTTTCCCGCTAAATTATTATTATTATTATTATTATTTTTTTTTTTTTGACGAATTTCGGTAAGTGCGGTTGCGCATTCAATTTTTTTTTTATCTTATACCCGTTGATACATGCATGTATAAGCGTCGAGGTTTAGCAGATGGAATTTCGCACAAGATGGATTCCAAAAAGAAATAATCTGGTGTGTCACTCACATGACTTTCTCTTACCCTGAAATTTAATACAATAAATACAGGCTGCAGATTAATAGGTAAGATAACGAGTACTGTTATGTAAACCTATGTTAAACAATTCATATTAGGCTTCTGAAGAGTTTTATATGATAATTAGTTCTGTGTGAGGGGGGCTACCGCCCCCCTCAACCCCCCGTTTCATTAATGCACCTACATTTATATAGAATTTTATTTGGTTATTAAAATTATTATTTAAAAAAATTGTCTTTTATGATAAGGCAGACTATTTCCATATTAGAGAAGTAGTATAACACCAAATATCCAAAAAAGTCCATTTTATTCTCAATAAAAAAGAAAAAAAAAAAAATTACTCCCCTCGAGGGGGGACTTCCCCCCAGGGGGGTGGGGAGGCGAGGCTCCTACATACACAAAATTTTTTCCCCACTTGACTATCTCTATTACAAAAAATATATATTCGTTTCATTTGGTTTAGTGCAGTCTATAGATGTTAAACTCTACTTAAAAGTTGAATTTATTTTCAATATTACATTTAATATATATATATATATATATATATATATTGTTAAAAATGAAAGAAATCGATAACTTTATTTTAAATTATCGCAGATCGATGGTTCAACCATTCGTTTTAAAGGTATTGGCGAGCTCTTTTGAAAGATACCCATCATGAAAATTTACTCTCCTCGGGAGGGGAGGCGAAGCTCCTACATACACAATTTTTTTTCCCAGTTAACTATCTCTATTACAAGAAATATATATTCGTTTCATTTGGTTTAGTGCAGTCTATAGACGTTAAACTCTACTTACCTGCAATTTCCCCCATAGACGCAATGTATTAGAATTGTCTTGATTGTCCCTGTACACGAACCATTTGCTTGATCTTAACGAAAAGCTTACTGTAGCATCCCTATATGATACACATTTAGAATACCAAGTTTGAAATTTCTGCCATAATTTGTTTTTGAGATATGCTGATAACAGACAGACACACACACAGACACACACACAGACACACAGACCATTTGCTAAAAACATGATTTTCGTATTCAGGGGACCTCAAAACGTGTAAATATAACAAAATCTCGCGTTCGAAAATTTGACCCAAAGACAATACTTTCTCTACCTTATGGGTAAGAGAGAGTAAAAAAGTTAGTGCGCAACTTGTAATTGATAAGTTTTTTTTTGATAAATAATTTAAAGGTTTGAAACAATTTTAATAAATCGAATTGCACTGCGGATTAAGTTTTCACGATGAAGTTCACCAAAAAATAAAACTTTTTAAATGTAATACGCTACCTTGCTATAAAATGAACACACACTTTCGATTTTAGACGTTTTGTCAAGTAGAAAAAAAAAAAGAAAAAAAAAAAAACTTGACGAATTATGCTGAAACTTCAGGCGTGTAAAGAACATGCCATACTACATATATTTCAGCGAAAGTTTTGTTCAAAAGCTAAAAATGGGACAAGTAACAAATTGAAGGAAAATCAGAATGTTTGTCGTCGTCCTATATGATGTTTGAAGTGCATTATAGCTTTAGCATGTATTTATAAGGATTCTTTTAATTCTTTGTATTCATTTGCATTTGAATAACACAAAGATTCAAATGGATATATAAAGATTTATATATATATATATACACCCCGCGACAAAAAGACAGGTACAAGTGGTTTTTTCTTTGATTTTTCATAAAATCACATATCTAAATTGTGCTTATCATTGATTATTATCATAGAATAACACAATTCCCGGACTAATTTTTGTTTTAAGACTCATTTAGAAAAGTTTTAAGACTAAAATTTTTCTAATTTAAGACTACGCTCCGCAAAAAAAGATAGGAACAAAGTTTTTTTTTTTTTTTTTTTTTTTTTTTTTTTTTAATATGATTATTTTGAATATGATTATTACTTTCTTCTATATGTAATATAGAGAAAGTATTGGATTCGTAAAAATTTTCGACCTCGGGTTTTTGATGGATTTACACGTTTTGAGAGTTGTAGAACACGATTTGACCATTTTTAGAAAATGTCTGTCTGTCTGTCTGTCTGTCTGTCTGTGTGTGTGTGTGTGACAAAATTTTGTGGCAACTGTATCTCAGGAACTACTATACAGAATTTCATACAAATTGGTGTGTAGTTGCACCTTGACATAAATTAGTGCCTATCAACTTTTGGTAAAAATTGTCTTACAGGTTGCGTTGCCATCCCGCTTTTTCTAAATTTTTAACATGGTGATATAGGACAAAATTTTGTATAAATGTGCATAAAGAGAATTATATTTTAGTAATCATTATGAAATTTACAAGAATTATTTATAATAGAGAGAGTCAACTGGGAAAAATTTTTTTATGCGTAGGAGCCTCTCCACACCCCCTGGGGGGGAAGTCACCCCTCGAGGGGAGTAAATTTTCAAGATGGGTATCTTTCGAAAGGTCTCGTCAATACCTTTAAAATGAATGGTTGAACTATAAATCTGTGATAATTTAAAACAAAGTTATCGATTTTTTTTACTTTTAACGAAAAAAAAAACTTTTTTTTTTTTTTTTTTTAACGAAATTTAACCAGACTTGGTATTTAGTTGGCCTCTGACATAAACTGTGACTGATTAGATTTGGGGATCAATCGCTCAACAGGTGGCGCTGTGATCGTATTTTTTCTAAATTTTTAACATGGACAAAAGTAGTACAAAATTTCGTATAAATGTACATAATGAGAGTTATTCTTAACCTGTGATTGTGGAATTAATATGAATTATTGATAATAGTAGTAGTTAATTAGGAAAAAAATTTGGGGCATCACTTCCCCCCCTAGGCGGAAGTACCCCCCGGGGGGGGGGTAAATTTTCAAGATCGGTATCTTTCGAAAGGTCTCGTCAATACCTTCAAAACGAATGGTTGAACTATAAATATGTGATAATTTAAAACAAAGTTATCGATTTTTTTTTTACTTTTAACGAAAAAAACTGAATTTTTTTTTCTTTTCTTTTTTTTTTTTTGTTACTGCGTGAATTTGTATAGGAAAATATAGAAGAAAGTCTTGTGGTGGCCAAAACATACTAGTTTTGAATAGGATTCAAATATTTAATATGTTTTTGATATGATAATATTTTGTTATGATAATAAATGATCAGCACAATTTAGATAATGTTATTTTATGAAAAATTAAAAAAAAAAAAACATTTGTTCCTATCTTTTTGTCGCGGAGTGTAGTCTTAAATTAGAAAAATTTCAGTCTTAAAACTTTTCTAAATGAGTCTTAAAACAAAAATTAGTTCGGAAATAGTGTTATTTTATGATAATAATCAATGATAAGCACAATTTAGATAATGTGATTTTATGAAAAATCAAAGAAAAAACCCTTTGCACCTATCTTTTTGTCGCGGGGTGTATAATATATATATATAGCATGCTGGGATCAATCCAATGCAATGCCATTTTTACTTTCTTCTATCTTCAATAGAAGAAAGTATTGGAATCGTAAAAATTTTCGATTTCGGGTTTTTGATGGATTTACACGTTTTGAGAGCTGTAGAACACGATTTGACCATTTTTAGAAAATGTCTGTCTGTCTGTCTGTGTGTGTGTGTGTTTGTGACAAAATTTTGTGGCTACTGTATCTCTGGAACTACTGCACAGAATTTCATACAAATTGGTATGTAGTTGCACCTTGACATAAATTAGTGCCTATCAACTTGTGGTAAAAATCGTCTTACAGGTTGCGTTGCCATCCTGCTTTTTCTAAACTTTTAACAGGGTGATATAAGGAAAAAATTTTCAAGATGGGTATCTTTCGAAAGGTCTCGTCAGTACCTTTAAAACGAATGGTTGAACTATAAATCTGTGATAATTTAAAACAAAGTTATCGATTTTTTTTACTTTTTACGAAAAAAAACTTAGAAAAAAATTTTTTTTTTCTTTCTCTCCCCTTAATTTTATCAAACTCCCACGGTTTCCGTGTTCTGACAAACTTAAACTAATTTTTGCTTTTTTCCCCTAATTTTGTCAAAGTCCTACGGTTTCCGTGTCTTGACAAACTTTAACATATTTTTGCATTTTTCCCCTAATTTTGTCAAAGTCCCACGGTTTCCGTGTTTTGACAAACTTTAACAAATTTTCACATTTTACCCAAAATTTTGTCAAAGTCCCACTTTTTTTTTTTTTTCTCCCCTTAATTCTATCAAACTCCCACGGTTTCCGTGTTCTGACAAACTTAAACAAATTTTTGCATTTTTCTCCCAATTTTGTCAAAGTCCCACGGTTTCCGTGTTTTGACAAACTTAGAATAATTTTCACATTTTACCCAAAATTTTGTCAAAGTCCCACTTTTTTTTTTTTTTTTTTTTTTTTTTTTAATTATTGTTACTGAGTGAATTTGTATAGGAAAATATAGAAGAAAGTCTCGTGGTGGCCACAACATACTAGTTTTTAAACTTGACGTATTACATTAGACACAACCATACTGCAATTAGAATTTTAAAATACTGACTATCTCATGAACTGGAAGCATTTTTACTTTTTAAACTGCACATGTGCAAAAGTTATTAATTTCCGCAAATGCATATTAGTTTATTTTCCGTGATTTATTTCAACAAGTAAATTATGCAATAAAAGGTTTTTTTAACAATTTGCACTATGTTGCACTGAAAAACTGGTATTGATAGGTGTAGGAAGAATACAAAAAACATTAATTGTAAAAACACATATTTGTTTTAGGTTGGAATGATTAAGCATATTCCTTCGTTACACAAAAATGTAGGCACGAGTGCAGAGTGAAAGAAAGAAAAGAATGTAGCATATTTAAAACAGTAATGGTAGAGTACCTTGAAAATAGAAAAATATTCAAATCAACTATTGAGCTATTAACGATATTTACCTAACAAACAACGAAAATTAGAGACTAATTTTAAATAAGTAGTTGTCTACTTCTCAAAATATCTAGTAAATATTAACATATATTTGTTTCTTTTTTTACTTTCTTCTACGAACATAAGAAGAAAGTATTAGATTCGTTAACATTTTAGACCTACGGTTTTTGAAGGATTTACACATTTTGGGATATCCTGAACACGGTTTGGTCCTTTTTGAAAAATATCTGTCTCTGTGTGTATATCCAAAATTTTGAGGACACTGTATCACACGAACCAATGGGTGAAGTTCAAGATAAGCTTACATTTGGTTAGACTTTTACTAACATCAGTGTCGATTAGTTCTTGGTGTATGCCATTAAACAAGTGGCGCTGTCGTACTGTTTTACCAAAATTATAAAATATAGCAGCATAGGATTAAATTTCATATAAATGAAAATTATTTTTAACAAGACACTGGAAAATAAAAAATAAATACATATATATGTATTCATTATGCTAATAGTGAACCAAGAAAGAAAAAAAAAAAAAACATTTATATGCAGAAGCATCGTAGGAAAATATTTAAAAATCATTACGTCTCGTAGTTAAATTAAATTTTAATCACATTAAAAACTGAGACAGACAATATGCACTAAAAATATACAATTTAAAACAATAAAAACACAAAACACAAATTTAAACGTTTCGAGCCTTTTACAGGCTCCTCATTAGTAAAAAACATCAAATGTAAATGCTGAGAAGAACAACAGACTTTCATTAAGTGAGTACAACGTATTCATCGGGAACTGCGCATGCCTCATTAAGGGGTGAAAAAATGTTGATTTGTGTACCAGCCCTCCAAGAAAATTTTAGAATGATAATTTAAACAGATATGATTAATTTAGTACTGTTAAAATCAGGTAAATGATCAGTTTCTATGGCATGCTGTACAAATTTCGAACGTATATCACGGTTTTTGAAATTTGTTTTATGTTCCTTAGTTCGAGTATGAAGAGAACGGCCAGTTTGACCAATATAAACAGAACTACAAGATTTACAAGGGATATTATGAATAACACCTGTACGGCAAAAAGGGGGATAACTGCTTTAAAATTAGAAAGGAAATTACGAATTAAAAATTGGGGTTTATAGGAAACAGATAAATTAACAGAGCGTAAAACTTTGGCAATAGAAAAATTTTCAATGTAAGTAACTTCGTCAATACTTTTAAAACGATTGGTTAAAATGTGATAATTTAAAGATCTGTGATAAACTAAAAATCAGTTTTTTTCCCCCTATAAAAGAAATAAGTAAAAAAATGCTTTTTAACCTATCACCTATAAGACAAAAAAAACTGGCTTTCTTTCGAGATTCAATGTTACGATTTTCTGATATGAAACGTGTCTCTACTCACAACGAAAAAATAATTTTGATAAATATTAATTTTACGAAATTTGCACTTCGATAATTAGTATAGGAAAATATGGAAGAGAGTTCTGTGATGGCTACAGTACACTAGAATATACTGCTTTAAATATTCTTAATTTCTAATATATTAAAGGGCACATTGTAAATTGCGTATAATATATCTAAAAATATTTGTACTGAAACTTATAGGTATTTTATTTAAATATTGCACTTTTTATTAAAATGAGTATATTTGAATAGAGAGGATTTAATCTGTTTACAAATGTTTCTCAAGTTAAAAATAAATAAATAAAATAAATTTATGCATGCAGTGTACTTAGATAAATAACTGCCAAAACTAAAATTCATTTACAAATTTGTTTCTTTTCATGAGAAATTTTTTATATATATATATATATATAAACAGAATATAGAGTAAAACAGTCTTAAGAAAAGGCTTTAGTCGACCAATATGTTGCTCATGTCTATAATTTTGGAGATACAGTAACCGCCGCTTAATAAAATCACTGGTTAATAAAATCAGCCGCTTAATCTGATCAAATCGCCAGGACCGGAAACAAATCAATACAAACTACTTTTAAAGCCGCCGCTTAATAACATCAGCATCGCCGGTTAATAAACTCAAAAATATCTTCTCAGCAGCCAAAAATATCATTTCTGCACACTAAAAATATTTTTTAGTTGCAATGTGATTTTTTCCCCCTTAAATAGACAAAGAAATTAAAACACAACAAACCCTCCGTTATCGCTGATTGTCGAAGATTTCACACATGCAGCACAGTTACAAAATTAAACACGCCATTTAACTTATCTCCGTAACAATTTCAAGACGCTATTCTTCAAAGCGCAGTAATAAGTTACAAATTTGATTTGATTTTTTTTTTTCTTATTACTAAAAGATAATTTCTAGTTTTTATTTTGAGATTACTATAATTATTATGAGGTTTAAACGGAAAGATTTTAAATTTATAAGAACAGCGCAAACTTTTGGTAAAATAATGATGATTTTCCTCTAAAGGAGAACGCATGGGAACTTGCAGTGCGTTTAATTTACTTATATCGAAGGAACAATTTATTAATTATCTATCAGAAATTAATTAATATTGTTTACTAATTCCATTATTGGTTACCATTTGAAGTTTCTTTCCAAATTCAGGGAAATAATACCTTTTCCTCAAGTGCAGGAACGTTCGCCGGATATAAAAATCAGCCGCTTAATAAAATCACTTTGGCTCAGAACCAATGTGATTTTAATAAGCGGCGGGAACTGTATTTATAGAAGATCTGACGATAATTGGTGCCATGTCGCCATTCTGGTGTGAACCCTGCGACAGTATATTTATTATAAATTTTCGCACTATCAGAATACAATTACTGAAAATATTAGTTTACATATGTATTTAAATGTAAGTAAGAATGTACATATTTTAATACGTACCACAAAAGAATCTTTAAAATTTTCATCTTGACTAATAAATTAAGATCCTACTAGCACCAGTACGCATTTAAAATATGATAAAACGAGTTTTCATTTTGGTTTTTAACTTCTTTAAAATGTTTTCTCCCTTCTTGCCAATCGAAAATTTCGGTGTGTTCATTCTACATGGAAAAAAGTCGAAATACGTTCCACTTTTTTAAAAATTAATACTGATAGATCCATTTCGTGTACATCATGCAATGGATATTGATCAAAATTCGAAATTTTATTTTTTAAAGTACACGACACTTTTTTTTTCTTTTCTACAATAAAAACTCAATTTTTGTGATCGATAGAGAAAGTTTCATACAACTAAATTTAAAATGGTGCTGATTACTGTTTAAATCTCAGTTTATAATATTGTAAATTCTTGATTATCTATGACCAGATTACCTGCGTTGTGGAATAAATGTTATGTGACTCTCCCTCCAATTAAAATATTACGTAAAATCAATAAAATTGATCTAGTGTGGCACCCACACTACTTTATCCTATCTAATATTACTAAAAATATAGTATTATACAGTTTAAGATGTGTGATAATAAATTATAAACTTATTTACGACATTATGACATATGTTAAAAACAGTTCAAAATGGTTTTAAAAACGGAATTATTATTCACTCTTCTTTGTGACGGCTACTACTCCTCAGTTCCCTATTTATATAGTGTACAGTCGGTAACAAAAGTGTCCGAACACTATCAAAAATTCCTATGTAAAAAAAGTACACTTCGTACGATTTTGTTAAATAAATCCTTGTCGAATCCTACTCTTAGTCAGTGTAAGAACATGATTCGTTAAGGATTTATTTAACAAAACCGTGTGAAGTGTACTGTTTTCACATAGGAATTTTTGCTAGTGTTCGGACACTTTTGTTACCGACTGTACCTATGTTCGTGAAACATTTAACGCTGTTATTATATATATATAAAAAAAGTAGATATTTCAAATATTTCGACAATTTCCACCTACACCACTCATCTAAACTTATTGGACTAATTTAGAATAGCCTTGTATATTGCCGATAAATAGAAAACACACTAACCAAACATTAAAATGAAATTCAGCACAATATTTTATAACACTATTTAAAATTCCCTTCAGTATTTTCCGAAAATAAATCTAAAATAACCAAATTATTTGTGTTGCCCTGTAAATGCTTTTCATACCATATTCTACATGAAGTATGTTTTTGTGCATATAAGCAATATGCATTCATTTCATTTTGTTTAGTGCAGTCTTAGAAAGTTTAAATCCATCACCGAGAAATTCTGGCCATAGGCATTGTGTATGGTAAGTAAATAGATATAGTTAATAAGATATAGATTGAGCATCACGGGTAAAAGAATGATTCCTTTTCATTCGGGGAAAGACGGTCATTTTACCCTCTAATGGCTGTCTTTTCCCGAGTGAAAATACATGAGAATACACACGGATAATTTAGTAAATAAAATTTATGAATTATGAAAACGAATGAAAAACTCCAGATACATTTTCAAATTCACTTTTCTTTCTTTATTTATTTGATAATTACTAAATTAGTTAAAATTAACTTTAAAAAATTCCCTGAAATATAATAGCAATATTTACATTACAATAATAACAAAGCAATTGATTGTGAAAATTATACTTTAAATAAATTATTGAAATATTCCAGACAAACAAAGATATGTAGAGTATAACTTATGTATGAAAAGTTAATCTTAGTAATTAAAAACAAAAATCTCGAACAATTAAATTCCACGTAATTTTCGTCATTCAGAACATTCATCAACATTCGTAATAGTTCTATTATATTACTATTGCCGAGTTTCATACTCTCTAATGGCTGATGCAAAACTTTTTTTTTTGGCGTCAAAACTCTTTGGTAGATAACAGGGGGATGATAGATCTATATGAATTTCTATATCTAAGGTTAAGTAATTTTGCATATCCCTGTACACGAATCATTTGTCTGATCTCTCGTTATAAATTTTTATGCAACATATCCGTATGCAGGGATTAATCCAGCTTTTTAAAAATGCTACCCCATTTGTGAATTTATAAAATAATTTATGAAAACATCAAGTAAGTTTGTGAAAATTAATGATACTTCAGAAAAATTAACTAAAATACGTAAAGCCGTTTTTTTTTTTAAATTTTAAAATACATTTAAAAAATAAAATGAAACAGTTGTAAAAATAAATATATATATGGGCGAGTTAAGTTGTTTCTTATATATAAGATAAGTAGGTGTTTACTTAGATATTTATCATTGTCTCCAGTAAATATTCAAATTGAGGGTATTTTTCTGCGTTCGATGCAGTGAAGCTTATAAAATATTTTAGTGTGCAGTTATATTGCTGAGAATTGAATTTGTGAAGGTACATCTTTGCTGAAAGTTGAATTTGTGAAAGTACCTCATTGCTAAAAATTAACTTTGTGAAAGTGCCTCAATGCGGCACTAAATTTGTTCTGGATTAACCTCTGGATGATAAGGATTTAAAATGCCAAGTTAGGACTTGATGTTAATATATTTGTTTTTGAGTTATACTGAAAACAGACTAGCAGATAGACAGGCACGCACAGAGCACTGGCGTACCAAGGGTGGGACGGAGGGGGCGGTCCGCCCCGGGCCTCAGGTCATGAGGGGCCTCCGGAATAACTTAACCTTTAAGTATACATATTTGGTGAAGTTGCCGTGCCATTATTTTAGCCTGAAAAATTCCCTGCAGTTCTTTAAGCAGTAGGTTCCTGTATAAAGAGCCTTAATGTACAAAATGTGACCATAGAGCAATAACGCAAAAAAAAAAAAAAAGTAAAGAATAATTATTGCAGCACAAGTGGTACCAATGCCCTTGGCCTTCTTCTTGGGTGTTTGGCTTCTGAATCAATTTTAAAATTTATTTCAGTGCCTTTTTATAGTAATAAATTTAAATGAAGAAGTGCGAGGGGGGTCTCTAAATAGTAGGGGCTCCAGTTAGGGGGCCCCAGTGAAATTTTCGCCCTGGGCCTCGAGAGCTGTAGCTCCGCCACTGACACAGAGACCAACCGTTAAAATCCTGATTTTCAGGCTTAATTTTTAAAATGA
The DNA here is from genome assembly GCA_963930645.1 of Salticus scenicus. Taxonomy (NCBI): domain Eukaryota; kingdom Metazoa; phylum Arthropoda; class Arachnida; order Araneae; family Salticidae; genus Salticus; species Salticus scenicus. Next base: position 147,361,885 of record OZ005661.1, on the reverse strand, counting down.
CTCCTATAGATATCTATAAATATAAGCTTGGAATTGGTAGTATAAATTATAAATTAAGAGAAATTAAAAATACATCTTAATTTATACACTATAAAAAAATTTTAAATGAAGAGAAATAAATCATGTATCTTGAAAATATTTCTGATACTGACACCTAGAAAATGAATTGTGGCTCTAGTAAAAAAAATTCCCCTGCTATCTTTATAAATTCTAGTTCTATTTGTAAGCGCGTTCTAAATACCCCTATCAAAATTTTATAGCGTTTTACTATATTATCGAACTAAAGCTTATTTAAAAATCTCTGTAAATAAAACGAACACAAGAGGCATAGTTTTAATAACCGTAATTCTAGTTTAACTAGTATGTTGTGGCCACCACAAGACTTTCTTCTATATTTTCCTATACATATTCAATCAGTAACAATATTAAAAAAAAAAAAAAAAAAAAAAAAAAAAAAATACGATTTTTTTTTCTAAGTTTTTTTTTGTTAAAAGTAAAAAAAATCGATAACTTTGTTTTAAATTATCACAGATTTATGGTTCAACCATTCGTTTTAAAGGTATTGACGAGATCTTTCGAATGATACCCATCTTCAAAATTTAACCCCCCCCAGGGGGGGGAACCGATGCCCCCCCATGCACAATTTTTTTTTCCTAGTTAACTACTACTATTATCAATAATTCATATTAATTTTACAATCACAAGTTTAAAATAACTCTCATTATGCCCATTTATACGGAATTTTGTCCTATAAAATGCGATCACAGCGCCACCTGTTGAGCTATTGATCCCCAAATCTAATGGGCACCAGTTCATGTCAGGGTGCAACTAAATACCAAGTTTGGTTAAATTTCATTCATTGGTTCGTGAGATACAGCGTCCACAAAAAAATGATACAGACAGACAGACAGACACACAGACAGACAGACAGACACACAGACAGACAGACAGACACACAGACAGACATTTTTTAAAAACTATCAATTCGTGTTCAGGACATCCCAAAACGTGTAGATCCGTCAAAAAACGGAGGTCGAAAATTTTCGCGAATCCAATACTTTCTCTATATTACATATAGAAGAAAGTAAAAATCAGTTCTAGAAATTAAAGTGAAAAGTTTCAGCAATACAAAGGATTCTAAATCTAAAGTATCGTTTCGCCATCTTAAAAAGTATAAACTAGCAATTCTCGACTATTTCGTCTACCGTAATTTCGTGTATATAACCTGCGGGTAATCTATAAAAAAAAAAACCTGATTTTGTATGTCCTGCTGGCTATCATCCGGTGCGGGGTATCTATCGCGAACAACGAGAAAATCAACACCAGTCTCATTTTTGTTTCGGAAGTCTCGATTATTAACGTATAATAATGATGAAATTGAGGACAGTGAAAAGGAACTTGATGAGGAGGATAATACAGATGATGAAGTCGAACTGTCCCAAACAATATTGCAACATTTTAATTCTGATACGGAAGAATCCGATTTCGATGGATTTTAATGAATTTTGCGAATAAATTTATTATTAATCTATAATTTTCTTATAAATTGAATAAAGGTGTTAATCATTAGAATTTACTCCAGTTCATAGTAGAGAAAGATTAATACTATGTTATGATTATTTGCTTTTTCATTATAGGTAAGTAAATTTATTTGTTTAATACTTATATTTAGTTGCATATTTGTTTATTATTTATACTTAGTAGTATATTTTATTATTATTTGTATCTTTTCCTACTTATTATTAAAATAATAGCAATTAGTATTGAGATTATAAATAGCGATTGCCGACCATGTGATTTTAGAAGTGCGGTTATAATTATTTTTAAATGAATTTTTTATGCTGCGGGCTACCTTCCGCCGCGAGTTATATACACGAAATTACGGTATTCAGTTTTTTTGTTTATCCTAAACGTATAGCTCGGAAATTCTAGTTTAGGGATTCAAAAAATGATAGCTTGTTCGTTCTAGATGAAGGCGAAAAGGCGGTATATATATTTTTCTCAGTATATGTAATGACATAACAGTCGACGAGTAGTGGCCATCACAAGACGTTTTCTACAGAAATTCACGCAGTATAAATTATTTATCCAAATTTTATTTATTATAATTATTTTCCCTAATAAATGCAGATAATTGAATTTCGGAGAAGTGTAACACTAAATGTCGAAAGAAAGTAAATTTTGTGTCCAGCACACGATATCTGAAGAAATGCATACATTTATTTGTAAAGTATATAGATATTTGTTAAAAATGAGAAAAAGGGGAAAAAAAAATCGAACATTTTGTTTAAAATTATCCCAAATCTGTTTGTTCAACCATTCGTTTTAAAGATATTGATGAGCTCGCTAACAAAATACACGTATTAAAAATTCACACTTACATGGAGGGGAATATTTGATGGCAATGCTCTTTCTTACATACATAAAAATGTTTTCCTAGTTGACACACACACAGTTACTATTATAAACATATTTATTTAATTACAGAATGACTGGTTAAGAAATACATGATCATAAATACAATATCTTTATAATATATCAGCATTGAAAAAATATTATGATTATCTAATTATACAGATATAGTTTATGCTAAGTAAAGCAGAAATAGAAAAAAAAAAAAAAGGATAATAATTATTATAAATAATTTCCTTGCTACATGTTTTACAAAGCTTAGAAAAATGATTTCAAAATATTGACTTTCCTCAAATTTCGACAACATATGGGCACCTTAAATGAATACCATAAAATGCAATAAACTCGCAACAGCCGTTTCGGGTCGAAAGAACACACAACCTTTCATCAGGTGAACAAAGTAGGCAAGAACGAGTGCTGCAATCAAAGTGGCAACACATCAATCTTTAATTGCAGCACTCGTGCTTACTTTGTTCGCCTGAAGAAGGGTCGTGTGTTCTTTTGACCCGAAATAATTGTTGATAGTTTATAGCATTTTATGATGTTTATTCAAAATTTTGTTCTTATTACTTTAAAACGCCAGTTCTGTGGTGCTTTTCTGTTATATGGTCATCTTGTTAAAAACAATATTTATTATGTATATTGATAAGAAATTTTGTCCTATACTGACGAATTAACAATTATAATAAAACTAGAGACCCTGTATTATCTAATAGAGGGTCTCTAGATAAAATGGAACGAAGGCGCCACCTGATTTGCACAAAAATTAATAAACGATAATTTATGTTAAGGTGCAATTGTATACATATATAATTTCTTTCAATTCTGTGCCTTATTTCTCGAGATACAGTTGGCAGAAAATTTGTATCACAAATATACAGATAGTGGCGGACCCACAACTCTCGAGGCCCGGGGCGAAAATCTCACTGGGGCCCCCCGTAACTGGAGTCCCAACTAGTTTGAGTCCCCCCCCCCTTTAACTTCTTTACGAATTTATTACAATAAAAAAGCAACGAAGCTAGTCAGTTTTAATATTTATTCAGAAGCCAAACCAACAAGAATGCCAGGGGCATTGGTCAAGCTTGGCATAAATGAGTTTTTTGGTTTTGGAGTTGTCACATTTTGTATATTAAGGCTCATTAGACGGGAACCTACGGTTTAAAGGGGAATTGCAGGGAATGTTTCAGATTAAAATAATGGCACGATAAATAATGACACAATCAGATTAAAATAATTACAACTTCACCAGATAAATATACTTAAAGGTTAAGTTCCTTTGGATGCCCCCACATGACCAGAGGCCCGGAACGGACCGCCCCCTCCGCCCCACCCTCCGTACGCTAGTGTATACAGACAGATATTGTCTAAAAATGATAAAATCCTGCTTCGTCTCTCAAAATGTGCATATTCATGAAAGATCGAAAGTTAAAGACTTTTTTACGCATTCCTCTATTGAATTTGGAAAGAAGTGAAAATGAGGCTTCTAATAGTAATGGTTCCAAAACCAAATAAATAATTTAAACGGTATATATTTTATGCGTTATATTTTCGAATATTTAGCACTGGTTAAACAAATCATTCGACATCTGAAAAAATATGTTTTTCTTGTGCTTTAAAACTGTTTTAGTGTTTGAACCGTGTTTATCCGACGTGCTCTAGGTAAGTGAAAATGTTGATGTAATACTTTTTAGATTTTCGTAAATTCATGATAGTTCTAACAATCATGCAATTTTATTAAAAGAAAAAAAATGTAGCATGTATATATCTTTATTATACAGTTATTCTGCAGGAATGGTAGTCGGATGTTCGTTCATGAAAGTTGTCATAGAAACGAAACCAAAATACAGTTTTATCATTTCAAAGCCTTGTCGATTTTTTTTTTTTTTCGTGCGAGATTTCCCATTTAATATTCTGTAAACTTTTATTTTCATTTGTGATTTTTTTTTTTTTTTTTTTTTTTTTTTTATCTTCCTATATAAAATAATAAGCATAAGTTTTACTTCCGTATTATAACATATTACACTATAAGTTTCAATATTAATACAGACCAGACTTTTTAAAAAACACAGTCGTAACATTTAAAATAAGTAAAATAAATCTTGACAAAATTCGGTTATGAAGTGATAAGGTATTTCCTCCATAAAATGGAAAGAAAAATTTTTACAACTTTACCAGCACTTTTGTTAAATTATAGTTTATCACTCAGAAAAAAGATTTTTATTAAAACTACAATATGTATTTTGTAGAAGTTAAAAATAAGTTTAAAATAAAATTATTTTTACTAGAAGTAAAAAATGATTTTCGTTACACAAAAACAATGGTATAGTATTAACAAATTTACAAAGTTTTAACAAAATTTCTTTGTTTTTGCTTACATTAACAAAATATTTTATTCAGCTTTACTACATTTTTTATGCATCTGTAAGAAAAAAAAAATTGTAAGTGAAGTTTATGCTTAACTTTTTAATATTTTTTGTATATTTGTAAGTAAAAAAAAAAAAAAAAAAATTGTTTGTAAGTTAAACAAAATATTATGCTTAATTTTTCAATAATTTTTATGTATTTGTAAGTAAAAAAAAAAAAAAAAAAATCCAATTTTTTGTAAGTGACAGAAAATAGTTTTATATATATACTTTACAATAATTTTTGTATATTTGTAAGGAAAAAAAAAAACATTTTTTTTTTTTTTTTGTTTAATTTTACTTTAATTTTTGTATATTTGTAAGTAAAAAATATAAGTGAAATAAAATATTTTTGTTAAAAAACGAAAAAAAAAATCTATTTTGTTAATCTAATCAAAATTTCTATCGGAGCACATTTAAACAGAAATTTTCGTTGTGAACACGAAGTTTTTGTTGAAAAAACAAAACTTTTCTCTGAGTATACCTAGATACACAAATGTTTAATATTTTAATCAAAGGTTTTTATTATACATGTGTGCATGACCAGCGCCTGCTTATCACACGCGCACGTGCCCTAGGCCCGAACATTTTAAGGGGCACGAAATTTTAAACACTATGTTTTTAAATAACATGAAAAATTTTAATAAACAGTATTCCATTTTATTAAAATAAAATACGTACAGTAAACTTAGTCCGTTGTCATATTAAAGCAACAACCTGTTTTCTCGTTTTATACTTTTGCGCACAACTTTTTTAACAAATAAACTCATATTCCTTAACAATTTCCAGAAAGATATTTTTTAAAAATTCTGCGAGGCAACCGAAAATGTGCATTGGTTCTTAAATTTGCAAAGTTTTCAATAAGTCGAGACATGATTCAAGTTCCAACATTTAATTTATGTCCAAAAATTATGTTCATATGTTTATTTGTTTAAAAGTTATGCGCAAAAGAAGAAAACGGTTGTTGCTTTAATTTGAACACCAGTATAAATATAGCTGTGTTACAGAGCAATGATAATTATAAACAAAAATAGTTTATAAAAGCTACTTAAAAATAATGTTTTTATTTTATTCATAAAATTTTATATACTTGATATCAAAACAAAAATAATGATCTTTATCCCTCCTTTTTAACCGACTTCAAAAAAGAAGGAAGGTTCTCAATTCAAACCGTATGTTTTTTTTATGTTTGTTAGCTCATAACTTCTGAACGGATACTCCGATTTTGATACTTTTTGTTTTGTTGAAAAGGTCATGGTCTGACTTAGGTCCCATTGTAATATCTTTACGATCTAAAGAAAATACAGGGTGCCTAAAAAAATCAGTCCCAACTCTTTTAACTGCTAAACGACTGCAGCTATAGTGATAAAAATGGTATGCAAGTATAGCAAAGTGGCCATGCAGTACAAGGTTAAACCGCTTGCAGCGCCACCTGGTGGAAAATAGAGTAGTTAGTGTTCCTATCTCGAAAACGGTTCTTGAGAAAAAAGTGAATTACAAAATTGAAGAGTATAGACATTCATGCTAGCGTTCCTATCTCGGAAACAGTTCAAGACAGGGGAAAAAGTGAATTATAAAATTGAAGAGCATCATCGATTTAGTACGAAAAGATAGTTTAGACATTGATGCTAAAAACTCAATGCTAAAAACATGCATTTGTTTGTTCGCAATTTCTTACACTATGCACACTTGAACTACGATGCACACTTTGCAGCGTAGCGGATGACACGCATACTCTGTGGTTCAAAGTACTGGAACTGTAAGCGGTCACATCGATTAACGCAAAGTCGTTTTCAACCAACTTCAGACAGGAGGGTGTTCTTAATTCGAGCTATGTGTTGTTTTTGGTGTTTGTAAGCTTATAACTTCGTAAGAGATGCTCTAATTAACCGACTTCAAAAAGGAGGAGGTTCTCAATACAAAGCGTATGATTTTTTGTTTTTGTTTGTTAGCTCATAACTTCTGAACGGATGATCCAATTTTGATACTTTTTGTTTTATTGTAAAGATCTTGGTCTGAAATAGGTCCCATTGTAATATCTTTACGATCAAAAGAAAATACAGGGTGCCCAAAAAAGTCAGTCCCAACTCTTTTAACTGCTGAGCAGCTGCAGTTATAGTCATAAAAATGGTATGTAGCTTTAATAATGTGGATATGTGCAATGCGGTTCAACCGCCTACAGCGCCACCTGGCGGAAAATGGTGGAGTTAGCGCTCCTATCTCGGAAACGGTTCAAGACAGGGGAAAAAGTGAATTATAAAATTGAAGAGCATCATCGATTTAGTACAAAAAGATATTTTAGACATTAATGCTAAAAACAGAACGCTTAAAACGTGCATTTGTTTGTTCACAATTTCCTATTTTGTGCACACTTGAACGACATTGCACATGTTGTAGCGTAGCGGGTGATATTTATGCTATGTAGAATTCAAAGTATGGTTATTGTAAGCGGTCACATCAATTAACGCATAGACGTTTCAAGCCGACTTCATAAAGGAAGAAGTTCTCAATACAAACCATGTTTCTCATTGTTGAAATTTGTTAGCTTATAACTTCGTAAGAGATGATTTAATTTTAAAACTTTTTTTGTTGTCGTAATGATCTTGGCTTGAAAAAGGTTTCATTACGATTTCATTAAGATATAAACAAATTACAGGATACTCACAAAAGTCTGTTCTCACTCTAACTGCTGAACGCATGCAGCTACACCGGTAAAAGCAGTATATAAGTATCGATGTTGAAACTTCTGTCCGTCAGCTGCAATGCATATTTTGCTCTTTTTTTGAACTATACGCTTCGCAATTTCCAGCGCAGCGGGTGACACATATTCACTTAAAGTTCAATGTATATGCCTAACAGAATTTTTGGTTACGAATACAGCGTATCCGTTCTTTACATTTCTAAAGACATTTTAATTTAACGTATGTTCATTCAATAGATAGTTTTTTGCTCATATCCGATAAAGTTAAGAAAATTGACACAACTAAAAAATGCAGCATTTGAGAAAAATCAACTTAAAAATAGATTGACTAGAATAAAACTGGCATAACTGTCTCTCGAGTGGATAACTTTGTAGATGGGGATGTGACTTCTTTGTTCACACTGGATGCATTTCATGTATTTTTCAGTGACATAATCCATTGTTTATGTCCCTTTTCTTGAAAGTTGTGATTTGGGAAACTGCCGTCGAACGTCTTCTGATGCTCTGCTATATGAATAAGTTTTCACTGAAAAGAGAAAAATAAAATCTTTTTGTAAAAAAATAGAACCGACTCCAAAAAGCAACTACTATTCAAACAACTAAAAAAAAAAAAAAAAAAAAAAAAAAAAAAGATACAAAATGAAACTGTAAATTGCGCCTAAAAGTATAAAATAATTTCCTTCGCCAAACAACTTATAACACTACAATTAATCATAACTTTTGAAGTCGGCGCAAAATTAAATAAAAATTCATACCTTTGTTCAATACAAAACTCAAATCCTATTCAAAATACACTCTTACATGATAGTTATCAAAGTTATACCAAATTTGCAAAGGACTTCGTAGAAACATAAATACCGCATTGTGACGAATGTTCACTGTTCTATATACATGCTACTAATGGATCAATTGTATACAGTGATAAAATAATAAAGGAAACCTGAAAATGGATCATTCGGGACAACAGCATTTCTTGCTACCGATCTAAAAACAAACCTCTGAAAACTAATTAAATTTTATTTAATTTTGCGCCGACTTCAAAAGTTATGATTAATTGTAGTGTTATAAGTTATTTGGCGAAGGAAATTATTTTATACTTTTAGGCGCAATTTACAGTTTCATTTTGTATCTTTTTTTTTTTTTTTTTTTTTTTTTTTTTAGTTTTGTGAATAGTAGTTGCTTTTTGGAGTCGGTTCTATTTTTTTACAAAAAGATTTTATTTTGTATGAATTCAAAAATTACCAAATATAACTATTATTTAAAAAGGCTGTTATATTTGTGTATAATAATTGTGACATATTTTTGAATGACAAAATATTATTTAATTTTTAAATAATAATTAATTTTTATGAATCTATATTAAAAAACCATGTTCTAATCCAGTGTTCTAATTTTTATATGATTATAAATATTCTATTTGCTCCTCATTATAAATTTCTATGGCGGATACACAAAAATTCTATTGTGCCCTGAGCACAAAAATATCTTTGTCCGATCCTGAATACGACAAGTTAAAAGATACACCAAAAGGAAACTTTTGTTGTACACAACAAGACTTTCTAAGAAATTTCATTTAGATTAACAAAATCCTTTTTGTTTCAATTCTAACAGAAATATTTTATTTAATTTGAAAAAAAAAATGTTTTTTACTTATAAATATTATTTTAAAGTTAAATGAAATGAAAAATAAATTTTAATATTTCTTTTAGAGATTGAAAATTAGAGTCTTAAGATTACTTAACGAAATAAAATATAATATAGGGTAGGTGCCCCAGTGATTGGCATGCTCCAGTAATTGACATCTATCCCGAAATAATTAATAAATAACAAAAATAATAAAATAATATATTTTACATATAAGAATTTTAACATTTTATGTCAAATACTGGAGCATAGGTTACTAATAACTGGTAAAAGGAATAACTAGCAGTGTCAAACACTGGAACATAGGGTGAAAATTACTGATAAAATAAAAAACTGGCTGTGTCAATTATTGGAACATTGAGTGGGTGTCAAACCAAAATTCATAAATAATAATAATAATAATTGTTATCAAATACATATATTTCAACATGTATGTAGTTCTGAGAGTCTTTTATACCATATGTACTAACTTAAGATTTCTAAAAATATTTTCTGATGACTAGAACATTAAAGACATCAGAGACTGCTCTAAAAGTGTCAGTTACTGGAGCACTTACCCTCTAAAAGGCGATATGTCCAAAAGATGCAATTCAAAAAATAGAACTCGAAAAACTTCATTTTTGAATAAGATATATCTATGAAACGAAGTAACAAAAATCATATAGGATTACATGGGATCAGCGTTTATATGTCCTTTAACTGTCCTTTTCATCATATTGTCCAAAAAATTTTCTATTAAATATAGATAAGGTTATTTATAGACACATATTGCATATAATTACATATGTATACATTCAATCTATTTGCCTATCATTCCGCGCTCTTATTTGTACAAACATTTTTTAAATGTCTTTAAACTAATATGTGTTATTCAGGTTTAAAGTAACACATTTTATATTGAAAATGTAATTGATTCTTTATATATAGACATTTATAAAATAATTCGGATACATTACGGTCTATTTGAAATGTTTCCGCAAAAGCATTTATTCTGAACACAATATAGCGTAATTATTTAAATGTACAAAAGCATCTTTCCTAAAGAATGCGCTGTGTTTAGCTTTAGCATAACTGATTGGCTTACATAGCCACACAAAAATATTCAAATGCATTATGGGGTATAAGGGGGAAATGCTCAAAGTACATTTTCAGTTGTGTTACGAATGGTCATTTGCTTTCTTTCTTTCGTTTTAACATACTGCATTTTTATCGCACTTAACGGTACTTTTATTTTATTTTATTTTTTATTTTATTTTATGAAAAATAAAGCGCCACACAAAAATATCTATTTTATGCTTTCGTCTTAAAATGAAAGCTATAAAGATTGCTTATTGTGAGATTTTTTTCCTTCTATAATTGAAAACAAAACATATTTTAAAATATATTATCAAACATGGCAGTAAATTATATTGAAGGTTAAGGGCCCTCTTCACTCACCGCCGCCGGAAGCCGAAACTAATGTTATTCTATGGGAAATTTTTTTTTACAAATAACTTATTAACTAATACATATTTTTAATTTCTGTTTTCAAATTCTGAATATTCCCAGCTGTTAAATTGACGGACCTTTTTTAAAAAATGTATTTTTTAAATATTTTATATTTTATTTTGAAGCTGAAAAATACGAATTTTCAATATGTGATTTTTTTTTTTCATTTTGCAATTTCAAAATAAAATATTAAAAATTAAAAAAAATACATTTTTAAAAAAGGTCCGCCAATTTAACAGTTGCGAATTTTCAGAATGTGAAAACAGAATTTAAAAATATGTATTAGTTAATAAGTTATTTGTAAAGAAAATTTCCCCATAGAATAACATTGGCTCGGGCTTCCGGCGACGGTAAGTGAAGAGGCCCGTTAAACGATATAACGGCTTAATACAGCTCAAAAATGTTTAACAAACTGTATGAACCAGATGTTGTTATTTTCTGTTTTTATTATTATTATTATTATTATTATTATTATTAATTACTTATTTAATAAACTATATAGAAAAACTCAAAATCTTTGCTAAAATATGTGCATATTCTCCTGTATGATAGAATTTCAGAATAGTAAAAGTATTATTTTTTAATAATCAAAGTTCTTTGCATCAATATTTTTGCAATAGAAGAGCAAAAATATTAAAAACAGATTTCTCCTTTATAAAATAAAAAAAATGTAGTGATGCCAAAGACGAGTTAGTTTCACTTTTATGTTACATTATAGAAACAGATACGAGATAAGAGATGACAGAATGAGGAAGCATCTCGTGAATTGTTCTCGTGTCGGAGCTTAGGATTATTCTTATGTGTGGGTGGAGTAGCTGGCACAGTGCGTGAGCTAAAACTGTTAACAGGTTCATGTTAACCTTAATGAGGATCTTGATTAAAAAGGTCAACACAGAATTGATATATACACTGGTTCTCATAATTATAAGGACACCCGTTTTTCTATATTAACTAAACACTGAACACTATTATTTAAGTAAATATATTTTTTATTAATTTGAATTTCATTACTAGACCATATTTAAAAGTTTTATCGTTTTTCTATCTTAAAAAACTTTAAATACGGTCAAAAAGAGGATTTTTCAGGTGTACACAATTATAAGGACAGCTCAAATCTTACATTAATTTTTTTTTTTTTTTTTTTTTTTTTTTTTTCAGTTATTCTTTAAATTAATATTTTATGGGGTCTCTTTTTAGAGTGAAACAGTCAGACATTCTTTCTAGTATATACATATACATTTTTTTTTTTTTTTTTTTTTAATTCAGTTTCAATACCTTTTCATACAGAATGGATGAAATTCTGAATACATTTAAACTATTTAAAATTGCTTTCTACTTGCATTCACTTTCTAATATGATAAGTTAAGGTTTTTTTTTTTTCAACTTTTAGGCCACGGGAAAGGCAATAACACAGAAGTTTCTTTCTTCGAACTATTTCCTATTGCTCTAGAAGTAAGAGCAAAAATGTAAGTCTTGTTGAAAAAAATATTATTACCCCCCGAAATCTAACAAAAATCTTAGAATTCCTCGTTTAAAATTTGCGGATATTCTCTTGATGTTCATAATAATAGAAAAAATTACTAAATTCATTCTGCCTTCAGTAGAAGCAGGTCCCCAGAGCCAGAGCACTATAGATCCAATCCACCTTCAAAATGCCCGATTCATATCTGCCTTTAAAAAATCTGCTCTGTCTTTCGCTATCTTCAGATCGTGCCAGTAACTGTTAAAACCATTTGGTTAATTAAGAATAAAATGTTTTTCATCCGAAATGCAACATTTTACCATTTAATATTGTCTTTATTCAACTTTAACACAGACGTTCTTTCCCCCATTAAATGCTGATTGATTATTGTAGGTATTTTATTCATTTTAACATATTATTAATTATTTTAAACATGCATAAATGTGGACCCTGACCTTTCGTTAAAAATTACGAGCAAATTCAGCAGCAGTCATTATGAGTAGAACAGTAACAGGAATTATGAGTTTTCGATCTCTGTAAAACAACTCTGATTTTGCATCAGATCTCTCTCCTATCGAACCAGCAACGTTTGATCACATTTCCTTCAGCAATTTTAGATCTTCAAATTTCATTAGAAATTCGGCGGATTGAAATTATCCTTCCATTTAAAAAACACATTTATCATACTTCACTACATGAACGTTCTTTTTTTCGAGGAATTATCAGTAATGTCCGTCCAAGGAAAATTGAAGGCTTATATATGAATTAATCTAGCCCAGTAGTTAACAAATTTGCATGTCAACTGCAATTTATCCGCTAGTAAGTTAAATAAAACGAAAAAATCTTGATTGTCCCTATAATTATGAACATCTAAAAACGTGGAAGAAAAAATATTTTGCATTATTTTTTATTAATTTTGTTTCATATTAAAAAAATTATAGCAGTTTTAGTTTTTAGAATACTAGATACATTAAGTGCACTTAGTATAATCTTGTTCACAATTATTTTTACATTAGTTATTTCAAAATATAAAGTGTCCTTATAAATATGAGAAGGAGTGTATATGCATTTTCTGTTCCAGTACGTCATTATATCCTGTATATAACTTTTAAACTAAAAAGTATTGTTAAAAAGATAATAAATCTAAAAATTAACAAGTAATATAAAAGAAAAAATTTTAAAGTCAGTTCCTACTTACAACCACTATCGAATTTTTTTTTAAATTATTTTTAATTAGGAAATAAAAAGCGTGCGTGCAAAATGAAAGAAAAATAATTATAAGGGGAAAAAAAAACTGTATATATAGCATGTTTTTAACTTTCTGATGAACCATAGAGCTCTTATCAATGCGCTAAAATTTTGAAAGTGACAATGATGTCAATTTTTGTGAAATTCATAATTTAACTTTTTATAGTCTTTTAATGTTTACTTTTAATTAAATGTATTTATTTTTATGTCAAAAGAAAATGAACTCGTAATTTTTTTTTTTTTTTTTGGCAACAATAAATTATAGCTAATATTTTAATGAATATATTAACGCTATTATAGGATGTTATTATTTTTATTTTTTAATTAATTATAAGAAAACTAATAAAAAATTCGAAAATCGAACTTCGAAGTATTGTGCTGTCACCGTGTTCTGAGCAATCCTGAAAGTTTCATATGTCTAGCTAGTCGGGAAGTTAGTTAAAAATCGATTGCAATATTTGTACAAGAGATATATATAGGGAGAGTGTGAACTAATAGTAGGAATTGAAAAAAAAGAAACTTTGCAATTAAATTTATAAAATAATAATAATAATAACCACAAAAGTATTATTTAAGCACAAAAGTATTTTTCGATCCCAGGTCGAGCTCGTCGACTTAGCCGTTCGGAGTTTTCCATGGTTTTCTCCAAAACTTGCATAAGTACAAGCTAGGACCCCTTAGAAAGACCCTCCACGGAGGGCACTTCCCCTCAGGCTTAGGACCCTAGAGCAGTCAATCGGCCTTATATCCAAATCCAATCCAATCCTTAGAACAACCGTTTCGAAAAAAAATATGACACATTTGAAAATAAATTAAATGCTTGCAAATATTAATTATTTTAATTTTTTTGGAAAAAAAAAAAAAAAAAAAAAAAAAAACGAATGTAATACGGCTTAGGAAATGTGACTGGATCGTGAATCTACTTTAAGTACACAAAAATGTTTATAATGTAAATGTTATCATGCATATTATCTTTTTATATGTTACGAATTTAAGTTTCAATTTTGTATATTGTTTTTATTGTCAGTGTTCAATTTTCAGTTAAGTATAACTCACTTAATTTTAAATTTACAGGTATGCGTTTTTTTGTAATGGCGTTAGTGCTTTTTTTTTTTTTTTTTTTTTTTTTCAGAATTTTACCGATTAAATTTTCTAGAGAAATCGTGTAAAAATTAAAAAAAAAAAGTATTTCTATATTTATTCATTTATTTAATTAACGGGAAGAAATTTTTATGAACTAGTCTAATTTCTTACCTTATGTTGAACATTTTTGAAATTTACATTCCTTATTTATGTATAGGTATTATTTAAATAGGTAAAGAAAAAAAACCGCGTTTTAATCTTTTTTAGATACACTGTCTAATTTAATACAACACAATAATGTTCTTTTATTTAACCTTTACTTAAAAAAAAAAAAAAAAAAAAAAACGAAAGAAAGAAAGAAAAAAACAATGAATAACCAAATGTATACATTTGTTATTAACGGAATAATTTATGCGCAAAATATTATCTGTAACAACACTATATTTTGACTTTACTACATTCTTAATGTCTATATTCTTTTATAACCTGGGCATTAAATTTTACTTATTTCCAATATATAAGAGATCTTTTTTTTTATTATTATTAATTTTAAACAGAGGGTGTATTATGAGAACAATCTAGCAACTAAATATATATATAACAGTTTCCTGGTGATCTTATCATTGCTATGACAACCAGGTAATTTTTCACTACAAACGCAGCAAGTAAAAAAAAAAAAGGGGGGGGGGAGTAGACAGCCTAGATGGGGGGAAATATAGCATGTAATGCTCGATGTCCCTTTATGAAGTTCACGGTCAAATTTCTATTCTTTATTGGCAGCATGCCATTAAAAAAAAGGAAATTAAGAAGATGAGCTTAATTACAAAATGCTGAATAAAGGCAATGAAAATCGAAAATGAAGACCATGGTGGAAGGAAAACAATGGAAAATTTGCGCAATAGAAAGTTTACCTCCTGGAGCTGAATGACGCAGGAATTAATTATTCTAGAGATTATAAGGTATTTTTAATATCTAAGTTAAAAATATAATGAATAATTAAAAAGATATAATACAGTGAAACCGCCCAAATAGGCCCACCTATGTGGCTTTAGGAAATTGTCTCTTTAGAGAGGTGGCCTTTTAATAGAGGTTGTTCAGAATATCTGAATTTAGGCAACATATTCTATAAATTACATGGGCTTAATTATTCAAATTCATATTATTTATCTATGCAGCTTTTATTATTTTCTTCCACATTCAATAGAATAAAGTGTTTATTTCGTAAAAATTTTCAACTTCGGGTTTTCGGTGAATTTACACGTTCTGAGAGGCCTAGAAATGATTTGATCATTTTTAGAAAATGTCTGCTTGTCTATATGTCTCTCTGTGTGTGACAAAATTTTGTGGCAACTGTATCTCAGGAATTACTGCACAGAATTTCATATAAATTGATATGTTGTCGCACCTTGACATCAGATAGTGTCTATTAACATTTGATGAAAATCGACCAGCAGGTGGTGTTTTGATCTAGTTTTTCTTAATTTTTAAATTGGCGGTATAGAACTAAATTTCGTATTAATGTACACCATGAGAAATATTTTAACGAATCCTTATGGAAAAAAAAAAAAAAAAAAAAAAACTTATTTATAATAATAGTCAATTAAGGATTTTTTTTTTTTTTTTTTTTTTTGTATATGTACCAGCGTCGCTTAAATTTCTAATATCAGTATCTTTCAAAACAACTCGTCATTACCTATAAAACGAATGGTCGAACTATTAGCCTGTGATAATTTAAAATAAATTTATCGATTTCCACTTCCTTCTATATTCAACAGAAGAATGTATTCATGAAAATTTTCAACTTCCGGTTTTCAGTAGATTTACACGTTTTGAGAGGTACAGAACACGATTTGACCAGTTTTAGAAAATGTCTGTCAGTCTCTGTGTGTTTCTCTGTATGTGTGTGACAAAAATTTTGTTGCAATTGTATCTCTGAAACTACTTCACAAAAATTCATATAAACGTATATGCAGTTGCACCTTGACATAAATTAGTGTTTATCAACATTTGTTACAAATCGCTCAACAGGTGGCGCTGCTATACTGCAATTTCTCCTAGTTAAGCAGGGGTCGATCCAGGCAAAATTTGGGTCCCTTTTGCGGCCCCTTCACAAAATTCCCCATAGTGAAAAGGGACCCTTCACAAAATTCAAATTCATAAAAAGGTACCCTTCACAAAATTCAAATTCATAAAATGAGTCCCTTCACAAGATTTTTTTATAAAAGTGATCCTTTTATTAAATGTTTTCAGTATTATTTTTAATTAATGCCTTAATTTGGCTTAACAAAACTATTAACTTGATATTAAACATTACATAAAGTGATTGTAAAAACAAAAAATTTTACACAAAATTTTACTTTTTTACAAAAATATTTTATATTTCACAAAAATAAATAAAAATTTCACAAAAATATTTTGTTTTTCACAATAAAGGGACCCAAAAATTAAAACCTGGATCGACCCCTGTTAAGGGAAGTCTATATATCAGGTTCTATTGTGTATAATTGAACAAAACTTGGTATCAGAGAGCCAATATAAAACATTATGCTGATTCAGTTTGGGTGCATATCGGCCAATAGGTGGCACTGCTATACTGCATTTTCCTCTGTGAACGGAAAGATTATATCTCAGATTCTAATGTATATAATTGCAAAAAAATTGGTGTATGAGAGGACCATTATGAAATACTATACTGTTTCAATTTAGGAGCATATCACCGTCAAATGTTGCAAATTACCCCGTGAACAAGAAGTTTTAACTTCTATTGTCTATACATTCACCAATCTTGAAATGTGAGATGACCATTATGATAACGATTGCTGATTTAATTTGGGTATGTATCAGCTGACAGGTGGCACTTCTATTGCTCATCTTTTAAAAATTTCCACATGACTACGTCTCAGTGTCTGTTGATTAAAACTGCATTAATCTGCGTACTATGTAAAATTTTAATGTAAGATGATATAGTTAAACTTTTATGATTGTTAAACAGTAAATAGTGCTCTTATGCGTAGCCAGAAAGAGTTAACACAGAATGTTGAGTGTTGAAGAAATGAAATTTAACTTATAACGTTTCAACAAATCTGCAAAATTTTTGCAGGTGCTTAACAGCCCCCCTCTCCCCTACCATCCCCACCACTCTCCTATTGGCAAATGTTTTGATTGAACCACCCCATTACACTAATTTTTAAACTATTAATTGTAAATCTGATTTTTTTTATTTTTGAGGAAATATGTGTCTAGTGGTTTCTTATATTAACGATTCAAAATCACATTTTTTATGTTGTGCCACTTTTACAAATAAATGTGTGAAACATGGAATGTGAAAATGCATTGTGTTACTGTTATTCACATAAAAATATTTTTTTTTTTTCTGTAGTCGATGAAACAATTATGCAAAACCTAGATATCATAAAACTTGGCGAACAGAAGCCTACATTCCTAAAGACAAATCAACATAATTCATCAAAGTAGGAAAAAGAATTCATTCTTTTACGCAAAAGATTCATTGCTTAACTTTCTCTTAGCCGCACGTGATATGTTTGGCGCCTGATGAAAAGCTGAGAAAACACTGTTCTAAAAAAGAAAGGTTACTGAAATAACACTGATGCCCTGTTACGAGGTTAAAAACTCAAGACCTGTTTTTCTATTGGTAGGGTATATGGGCGTGTTTACTAAAGAGACCATTGCTACTGTTTTACGCAAGGCTTAACTGAAAAAAAAAAAGAAACTTTTTTTTCTCTAGGTTTTTGCACTTCCTCCCTTCCAAACATGTAAATTTGTAAATGTACAATAAAATAATAATAATGATTTCAGATTTGATTTTTTAAAATTCGTATCAAAAATGTACCTCTTAATTTCGGAATCACTACAATAATATTTGTGATGTGAAAAAAATATTTTATTTGTTTACCTTTTAATGAGAATAAAACAACAACATTCGAGAGAAATATTAATAAGTAGTTTAAACATACAAATCCCACACAGTCGCTTAAGAAAAATCCACCACAAATTTCGTAATGTAAGAGGAATATCGTGAAATAAACTTAAGAGGCTTCTCCATTTATCGTCCCCAGATGCAAGAGCCAATGTTATTCTATGGAGAATTTTGCCCCATTATAATTTATTGACTAATATATATACACTAAGCAACAACAACAACGACAACGACAAAAAAAAAAAAAAAAAAAAAAAAAAAAAAGCCGCACTGCAGAAAAATTGACTTATTCCCTTTTTATCTGTAATGGCTACAAAACTAATGGTTGAAACAAATAAAACTGTCATGTTTGCATAATATCAAGGAGTTGAAATGATACCTATGTATACTTTTTATTTAATATTTCACTTTATTACACTCTACGAAATAATTATTAAAAATCTACATAAAACATTCTTTTTAAACGTAATATAATAAACATATACTTTGTACTGTATTATGATTTATTATATGATATAAACAAGTTATATTTTAATACATGAAATAAAACTATTTATTTGTTAGACCTAAGGAATTTTTTAATAAAAATATGTATTATGCTTTGAGTTATTCCGCCTTTATATGGAATTACTGCTTTAATGTGCAATGACATGGTATTATGCAGTGTTTTAATGTAAATATCAGAAATTTCGCTGTGCCAAATATCATAAATAATTTTTACTTTCCGAACACTATAGTGAGGGAAGTATTGTAATCATGTCAAAAATCCGAATTTGAGATTTTGATGTTTCTATACGTTTCGAGGTCCAATGAGTCCGTTTTCACTATTTTTGCGATGACGTATGTATGTGTGTGTGTATGTATGTGTGTATATATGTGTATATGTGTGTGAGTGAACACGGTAGCGTCTAAACACTTTGTTCGAATAAGCTGAAAGTTGGTACGTATATTGTAAGTCATCATAGTACGAACCCTATTGATTTTGGTGAATCTAGCACTTATAGTTTTTTTACAGGGACACAAAGAAAAATTCTTTATCATTATGGCCTATGGGACTAAAATCTTAAAAGTGCGGTAGCATCTAAACGCCTTATTCAATTGAGCAAAAAATTTATACACATATTATAGGTCACAGATACTCAATCTGTATAGATTTTGGAGATTCTAGCACTTAAAGTTTTTTTACAGGGACACAAAGAAAAATTCTTTATCATTATGGCCTATGGGGCCAAATTTTTAAAAGTGTGATAGCGTCTAAACGCCTTATTAATCTGAGCAAAAAATGTGTACACATGTTATAGGTCACAGTTGTACCAACTGTATAGATTTTGGTGAATCTAGCACTTGAATTTTTTTTAACAAGGACACAAAGAAAAATTCTTTATCATTATGGCCTATGGGACCCAATTTTTAAAAGTGCGATAGCATCTAAACGCCTTATTCAATTGAGCTGAAAATTTATATGAATATTATAAATCACTGTTGCACTAACTATAAGCATTTTGTTGAATCTAGCATTTATAGGTTTTTACAGGGACACAACGAAAAATTCTTTATCATTATGATCTATGGGCTCAAAGTTCAGTAGCGTTAAATAAAACATCGTGTAATATATGAAGAAAAATACTCAAACACTCTATTATGGTTTTCTCTCTTTTGTTTGTTTAACAACTCATCTTTCTTTACTTTATCTACAAAACTGTTAATTACTCAATGTTCGGAAAGTCGAGTGGAGTCACTCCAGATTTTTATAGTCCATATTTTTCCTTGCAGAGTTGCAGACTTCAGTTTTTTAATCTCACCGCTTTCCCGAGCTATTTTATAGACTAAACATTTTCGAGCGGATTGAGATTAGGGCTATTTCCAAGTCTGATGAAAAAGAAATTCTACGATATTTTTTGTGGGATTTAACTTAAAGTTAAAAAAGATATGATTGCTTACAGAATTATAGGTTCTCATGGGATAGGATAGGTAGTTTTAACAATTTGAATCGAATAAACGCACCACAGACGCCCTTTAGTATGGCGCAATATCATCTTGAAATTCTGTTTGCGGGAAAGTCTGAGATACCTTCAAAATAGTCAGTCAGGCGCCGTTTGTAAAATGGCCGCGTTTTATTTCGAGTTAATTGATCCCTTGAGCATAAAAATTTGCCCCGTTCATTCAAAATTTATGCACTTCCGTACCATAATGTACGGAGAATGTGTCACTGTTTTATGAATGCAATTTTCAATAATTCGGTCACATTTTTATCATCTTACTAGTTTTTTTTTTTTTTTTTTTTTTTTTTTTTTTATCAGCCCGAAATAAAATAAACTTGACTCATCAGAGAAAACCAGTTCGGCCTAATAATTAACTGATCATTTTTTTAAATTTTTCGTCAACTGAAGTCTTGTTTTTTTTATTCTTTTCCTTAGTAATGTTTTTTTTTTTTTTTTTTTTTTTTTTTTTGGAGATCTTCTGGTTGTTAATATACTTTGTTTAATTGTTCCCGCACTGTTTTTGAAGAAATTATTTTGCTTTAATCTTTTCTAAGTTATGAGCATGTACAAATCGATTTTTCTAAACTTTTGTTTCTTAACTTGCCATCATCTCATTTGGATGGGCAACATGGCAGCCTAAAGACACATTTTTCATTTAAACAGTCAAAAAATTTTATATCTTCCTAAAAATCATCTCAGGAATATTTCGTTAAAAATTAATTAATTTGTCATCTCACGTATTAAAATATTTTTTGACTTTCATTCTAAAATTAATACTTTTTGTGGCACCGTTAAATGCCTTATACTTGCCAATTTTGAAATACTTTCTAAAATTATAATTTTCCTGACAGTTGCATTTTATTTTTAACACTGGGATGAATCCTAAAGTGTACGTGGAGGGTGACGTAATAAAATCTGTTCGAAAATTTGCATTTTAAATGATAAAATTGGCGGTTGCAAAAAGGGAAAAGGAAAATATCCGAGTGCGTTTTTTTTTTTTTTTTTTTTTTTTTTTTTTTGTCGCTTAGTGTATTTAAATTCCGTTTTCACATTCAGAAACTTCACAACTATTAAACCATTTATCGCTTTCTAAAAGTTATTTTAAAAAAAATTTCACATTTTCTTTTGAGACTGCAAAATGCGAATTTTCACAATGTGAAATTTTTCATTTTTGAGCTTAAAAATGAAATCTTATAAATAAAAAAAATCAATTTTTAGAAAGCGATAAATTGTTTAATAGTTGTGAATTTTCGGAAAGGGAAAACGGAATTCAAATATATGTATTAGTTAATGAATTATAATGGGGCAAAATTTCCTATAGAATAACATTGGCTTTGGCTTTCGGAGACAATAAGGTAGAGAGGCCTCTTAAGACGCAAGACAAATGTAATATAAAATTAGTTCAAATAAATATCAATTTTCCAAAGAACTTAATTGTAGGGGAAAAAAAAAACCTCCAATTTTTTTATAGAAGATCTCAATATAATAAGTAATACTAGATATTAATAACTAATAGTATAATACAGGAAAAATAAAATACACTGATCATGCTATCAAAATCTAAATTAACATTAGGAGATCAATGTTTAAAAATTTAAGTGTAACATACTGTACATTGTCCTGTACATTTTCCTGATACATTGTGCATACTGTACTGATTTTGTCCCTGTAAAAAGGACCATAAATGCTAGATTCTCTAAAGTTCATAAAGTTCGTGTGACGGTGACGTATAACATGTATATAAATTTTCAGTTAATTTGAATAAGGAGTTTATTCGCTGCAGCACTTTAAATAATGATGAACAATTTTTAATTGCGCCCCTGTAAAACTCGTTAAGTGCTAGAGTCACCATAATCCATACAGTTTGTGTGATGGTGAGGTGACCTATAACTATATATATATGCATGTGATATCATTTTTCTTCTTGTGAAATGTTTGAAAAACTTTCACACACACATATAAATCTTATAGTATATTACCTTAAAAGAAGTATATGTCCCATTAACAAATAAAATAAAAGATAGACAAAATACAAAAAAAAAAAAAAAAAAAAAAAAAAGCAGAACATGTATCAACACTTTATCAGGGACACAGATTGAATTGCCGTACGTAAATATAGGTAAGTTTCTGTATGTCTGTAAGCTGAAAGTCAAGAAATAACAGATATATACAGTTTATTTACCTATAAAATAAGCACGTACATATATATACATATATGTATAATATTTTTTTTTAAAGTCAGTAACTATTGAAGATATTTTATTTTCATAATATTATTTATATTTTTGAATTAAACAAACAAGTAAAGATATGTAAATGTAACAAATTATAATCTAAATTCTATATTTTTACTAATCCCAAACTTTGCTGATTTTACAAAGCGAATGTTCTCATTTCCCAGAACAAAATTTTATGCGATAATTTCGTTTATATATATATATATATATATATATATATATATATATATATATATATAAATCTTCTTTTTTTATGGTATTATAAAGAAAGATTTCTCATAAATATGAAAAAGGTTTATTGCAAAATTCGCCATTATTTTCGATTTCACGAATCACTAAATTTACATTTTCAAATTTCCTGAACCTCTATATAACGTATTAAAAAATCTGGAGCGACTTCACTCGACTTTCCGAACATTGAGTAATTAACGGTTTTGTAGATAAAGTAAAGTAAGAGGAGTTGTTAAATAAATAAAAGGGAAAATTATGATAGAGTGTTTGGGTATTTTTCTTTATATAGTACACGATGTTTAATTTAACGCTATTTTACTAAACACGTACATCATAATGATAAAGAATAATTCATTGTGTCCCTGTAAAAACCTACAAATGCTAGATTCACCAAAACGTTTATAGTTAGTGCAACAGTGACTTATAATATTTATGTAAATTTTCAGCTCCATCGGATAAGGCATTTAGACGCTATAAAGTTTGAGCCCATATACCACAATTAAAAAGAAATTTGCATTTTGTCCCTGTAAAAAGAGCCATAAATGATGCTAGATTCTCTAAAGTTCATAAAGTTCGTGTGACGGTGACGTACAACATGTATATAAATTTTCGGTTAATTTGAATAAAGAGTTTAGTCGCTGTCGCACTTTAAATAATTTAAGCCTATAGTTCTTAATGATGAACAATTTTTAATTGTGTCCCTGTAAAACTCATTAAGTGCTAGAGCCACCATAATCCATACAATTTGTGTGATGGTGACCTATAACGCGTATATAAATTTTCCACTCAAACGGATAAGGCAATTAGATGCTATCGCACTTTAAATAATTTCACCCCATAGGCCGATACAGAATGATACAGAATTATTACCCATAATGATACAGAATTATTTGTTGTGTCCCTGAAAAAAAACTATAAGTGCTAGATTCACCAAAACCTATATAGATCGTACCTATAATATGTGTGTCATTTTTTGTTCAATTGAATTAGGCGTTTAGACGCTATCGCACTTTTTAAAATTTGGTCCCATAGACCATAATGATAAAGAATTCTTCTTTGTGTCCCTGTGAAAAAACTATAAGTGCCAAATTCAGCAAAATCAATAGGGTTCGTACTATGGTGACTTGCAACATGCGTAGCAACTTACAGCTCATTCGAACAAAGCGTTTAGACACTAGCGTGTTTACACACACACACATACATACATACATCATCGTAAAAATAGTGAATACGGACTCAGGAGACCCCAAAACGCATAGAAACACCAAAATCTCGAATTCGGATTTTTGACATAATTACAACACTTTCCTTACATACGTATGTTCGGAAAGTAAAAAGAGTTTGAAGAATTCATTTGTATATTCATTTCAGAATACCTATTGTATAAATGTCAAATGAACTTAATTAACATAAAATATTACAGATGTTTATTCTATTATAGAAAATCGCCAAGGCTCATTTAATTATAAAAAAAGACGCTTGTTTAAAGGTTGTTTTAATTTATTATGATAATTAAATTTAGCTTAATTATTTTTAATTATTTTATGTTTCTTTTACTACTAGCAGGATTTGTCCGCTTCTTATATTTAAATGAATTTATACAAAACTGAATACTTTTTTTAATTGCTTAATGAATAAATAAAAATCTTTTGAAATCCGCCTTAGGTTCATGTTTTCTCGCACGCACTATGTCGAATCTGGGTGTCCACTGCTTGCGCTAGCACCTTACTCAACCACTTCAATTTGGTTGTTTATCAGAGATCAGATGCCACTTCTGTTATTCAAGATTTTACTGATAGCTATAGCTCAGCATCTATTCAATATTTAAGTTTCCGTACCATATATTGCAAGACCTTATCTATACCTTTCTCTGTTACAATAAAATTACTAGTAAAATAAATTTACTATTATATTGTCATTAATATTTAATTATATTATAAAAAATATAAATAAACTTAATTGTTGTAATTTTTAATAAAATTTAAAATATGATAAATTTAATCTTTTCTACCATTTGATTTCGATAGAAATAATAAATTGAATGTTAAATAACATTTCCCTTTCAAAGGAATTTTTCTCTCTGCGCGTAACAGTTGTTTTAAAATGAAATGACACATTTATTTAATATTCGAAAACCTAACGATCGTATCCCATAAGAAAAAATATGAAAAAAAAAATTAAATTAAGAAGTTTTTTCTCAATCGAAACGTATCGTTATTTTAAAAAAAAAATGAAGCAGTACTTCCATATTAAAATAGCAATTTTATATAAAGTTTATCTGTTCTCTTAAGCAATACGAAATACAGTTTAAATTTTAAAAAATAAATTGCATAGTAACCGTTGCTAAGAAACGCAATCGACCGAAATGAAAAAACACCAAGTTTGAATAAATGAAAAAAAAAAGTTGAAAATAATAAATTTAAAAAATTTAAATTCGAAAATCGAAAAAAATCGAGAAGGTGCATCCCTGAAAGGTCCAAGCTACCCTCTGCCGAGTTTTGTAGCTCTGTACCTGACAGTTTAATCAACAGAGCGCGCACGCTCACTCGTAAGGACACTCACATACACCTCATATATTTGTGTTGATTACACATTTTGAACGTGAGGAATGATTATAATCACTTGATCGATTTTTAGGTCTATTGGGGTTACAGTACAGTAAGACAGAGTTCGGTTGGTTGATTGGGTGGGTTTAACGTCGCACTATTACTGCGTAATGGGTAATTTGACGACGGTCTGGGACGCATCCCTAAGGATAGTTCGGAGACATGCCATCACAATTCTGATCCCCCACGGTGGGGGTAGCTCCACCGCTTCGGTAACCCCCAGAGGTATAATTTAGGCATAGTTTGGATTTTGTCGCAAATTGAGGAGGTCCCCTTTTTAATTTCTTTTACCCATAAGGTATGAAAGTATTGTTTTAGAGTCAAATTTTCGAACATTTACACGTTTTGAGGTCCTCTGAAACCGAGAATCATGTTTTTAACGGTTGGTCTCTCTCTCTCTCTCTCTCTCTCTCTCTCTCTCTCTCTGTGTGTGTGTGTGTCATCAGCATATTTCAATGACAAGTAATAGCAGAAATTCAAAACTCGGTATTCTAAATGCGTATCATATAGGGATGCTACACTAAGCTTTTCGATGAGATGAAGCAAATGGTTCGTAAAAAAGGGACACTCAAGAGTATTCAAATACATTACGTCTATGGGGGAAATTGTAGGTAAATAGAGTTTAACATCTATAGACTGCACTAAACCAAATGACATGAATATATATTTTTTATATGCGTAGTAACATGCCTCATGTAGAATATGGCAGGGAAATCATTCACTGTTTATTTAAAGGGCTACACAAAAGAACTAGACTATAGTGCGACATTTGTTGAAAATTGATGGAAGTGCATTTCAGGCTATGCCGTATATTATTACTATAGGATTGTATTTAGGTGCACTATGTGGTTTGTACATATTCTTCAAAAGATATACAGGGTTTCAAATATTTAAGCGATAACATTCTTTTTATTGCTAATGGAAGTGGTTTACTATAATATTTTACCATGTCTAGGAAAGCTGCTCAGTAATGGAAATGAATTCTTCATAGACATGTGATAAATAATGTATGTTTTTAAGCTAAATAGTCATCGCTTGTTTTTTGTGTATTTACACGTTTTGAGGTTTCCTGATTACCAAAGTCAAGTTTTTTAAAGTTTGATTATTGTTTGTGTCTCTAAGAGTAACTTAAAAACAAATAATTTCAGGAGATCCGAAAACTGTATTTTCAAATTAAAATAAATTCGTTTCTGGAAAAGTTTGATCAAGACTGAAAAGTCTCAAGGAATGTTGCATGTGAAAGTCAGCTGAATAATTTTAAGTGAAGTTTTAATTTTAATAACAGATTGAAATTCTGTGTAAATGTAGGTGCAGTAATGAAACGGGGGGTTGAGGAGGGCGGTAGCCCCCTCACACATAACTAATTATCATATAAAGCTCTTCCGAAATCTAACTTGAATTATTTTAACATTGGTTTACATAACAGTACTCGTTATGTTACCTCTTAATTTCCAACCTGTATTTATAGTATTAAATTTCAGGGTAAAAGAAAGTCGTGTGAGTGACACACCAGATTATTTACTTTCTCTTACCCATAAGGTAAAAAAAGTATTGTTTTTCGGTCAAATTTTCGAAAGTGAGTTTTTTGTTATTTACATGTTCTGATATTCCCTGAATATGAAAATCATGTTTTTAGCGGTTTGTCTGTGTATGTGTGTGTCTGTGTGTCTATGCGTTATCAGCATACCTCAAGAACAAATAGCACCAGAAAGTCCAAACTTGGTATTTTAAATGTGTATCATATACGGACGCTACACTAAGCTTTTCGTTGAGATGAAACAAATGATTCGTGTACAGGGACACTCAAGAGTATTCAAATACATTACGTCTATGGAGAAAATTACAGATAAGTAGAGTTTAACATCTATAGACTGCACTAAGCCAAATGAAATGAATATATATTTTTTATATGCGTATAAACATGTCTTATGTAGAATATGGCAGGGAAATCATTCACTGTTCATTTACAGGGCCACACAAAAGAACTAGACTATAGTGCGACATTTGTTGAAAATTGATGGAAGTGCATTTCAGGCTATATGCCGCATATTATTACTATAGGATTGTATTTAGGTGCACTATGTGGTTTGTACATATTCTTCAAAATATATACAGGGCTGCAAATATTTAAGCAACAACATTCTTTTTTATTGTTAGTGGAAGTGCTTTATTATAATATTTTACCATGTCCAAGAAAGCTGCTCAGGAAGGGAAATGAATTCGTCATAGACATATGATAAGTAATGTATGTTTTTAAGCTAAATATTCATCGCTTGTTTTTTATATATTTACAAGTTTTGAGGATTCCTGATTACCGAAATCAAGTTTTTTAAAGTTTGATCTTTGTCTGTGTCTCTTAGAGTAACTTGAAAAAGAATAATTTCAAGAGATCCAAAAGTTGTATTTTCAAAATAATATAAGTTTGTTGCTGGAAAAGTTTGATCAAGACTGATAACTTTCAAGGAATGTTGCGTGTGAAAGTTGTCTAAATAATTTTAAGTGAACTTTTAATTTTAATAACAG
The DNA here is from genome assembly GCA_963930645.1 of Salticus scenicus. Classification (NCBI taxonomy): domain Eukaryota; kingdom Metazoa; phylum Arthropoda; class Arachnida; order Araneae; family Salticidae; genus Salticus; species Salticus scenicus. The sequence continues at coordinate 147,333,929 of OZ005661.1, read as the reverse complement.
ATTTAAATTCTATATAAATATAGCTGTAATAATGAAGTGGGGGATTGAGGGGGTGGTAGCTCCCCTCACACATAACTAATTATCATATAAAACTCTTCTGAAGCCTAATTTGTATTGTTTTAACATAGGTTTACATAACAGTACTCATTATGTTACCTCTTAATATCAAAAATGTATTTATAGTGTTAAATTTCAGGGTAAGAGAAAATCGTGTGAGTGACACACCAGATTATTTTAATTGCTATAAGAAACGATAATGTCTTTTTGCACAAATATATTGCTAAAAATTAAACAAAAATCATCATTGATATTTTACTCGGTAACGTTGGTATTCATTATCTATAAAGAGGGGAAAAAAAGTAGATTTTGATATGGACTGGAATTTAGTTTAAGTTTGTCGACGGATGATAGATAGATAACAAATTAAGCTTTATTTGTTTGTTTATTTATTTTTTTCTCCATTCAGGTTTAAAATGTTCAATGTTTACTGAAGAAGGATTTATTATCTTTATATTGCTGAGTATATACTATCGTTCTTTGGTTAATAATGACCAAAAAATTTTAGGTTGAAACTGACATTTAATTTTTAATTGGACTTAAGTTTAATTTCTGATAAAACATTTAAAAAAAAAATGCGGATATTATGACTACATTTCTGTTTACCACTGAGAATTCTTCGTGAACCACTAGTGATTTACGGACTACCGGTGGCAATCTCTGATTTATAGAACAGATAGACTGCATAAAAATTTCCAATTTTTTTTTTTATTATTATTATTATTATACGAATAGCCTTTTTTTTTATTTATTTAATTTTTTTCTGAGATGATAAATTTAAAAGTATAAAACAACTCTATAGTTTGAAGTACATTTATGTGGTTAATATTAAAGAAATGGAAATAGCTATTAGGAAGAGACACACTGAGAATATACACACCGCGACAAAAGGATAGGTACAAAGGGTTTTTTCTTCGATTTTTCATGAAATAACATTATCTAAATTGTGCTTATCATTTATTATTATCATAAAACAACACTATTCCCGGAATAATGTTTATTTTACGACTAATTTAGAAAAAAATTAAGACTAAAATTTTTCTAATTTAAAACTACACACCGCGACAAAAAGATAGGAACAACTGTTTTTTTTTTATTATTATTTATTTATTTATTCTTTTTTTTTTATTATTATTTATTTATTCATTTTTTTTTTTTTTTTTTTTTTTTTTTTTTTTTAAATATGAATATTTTGAATATGATTCAAATATTTAATATGTTTTGGATATGATAATGTTATGATAATAAATGATCAGCACAATTTAGATAATGTTATTTTATGAAAAATTAAAAAACCCCTTTGTTCCTATCTTTTTGTCGCGGAGTGTAGTCTTAAATTAGAAAAATTTTAGTCTTAAAACAAATTAGTCCGGGAATAGTGTTACTTTATGATAATAATAAATAAGCACAATTTAGATAATGTCATTTTATGAAAAATCAAAGAAGAAACCCTTTGTACCCATCTTTTTGTCGCGGGGTATATATACACCGTCTCCATCAAGAAGGAATAAGTAGTCATTTTCAGAATATCTAAACTATAAATATAGATTTCCAAGCTATGTGCATAATAAGGTAAACAAATAAACTGAATAAACGAAACGATCGAGAATTTCTTGTCTATAATTTTCTAAATGGTGAAACAATATTATAAATTCTTTGTATCGCGAGAAATTCTCGCTTCATTTCCTAGAATTGGGTCATAAATTAAAATTATAGTTACTAAAACACACTTGTGTTCGCATTTATTTGCAGAGATTTTTAAGTAAATTTGACTACGATAATGTTGTAAAAAGCTCTAGAATTCTGATAGGGGTGTCTAAAACTAGCTAGCAAAGGGAACTAGAATTTATAAGAAGAACATGGAACTATTTTTACTAGAGTCATAATTGTAACAAAAAAAAATTTCAGTGTAGTACTGGACATCTTAATTATTATTTAAAAGAAATTCCAGATACCCCCTAAAAGTATTGTTTTTACTTTACTTTGCGTTACGGTAATTAATTTTATATACCCAAGTTTGAAGCTTTTAATGGATTTAAAATTGTTATTTTACTAAATATCTCTTCTAAGAAAACAATAAATGTTTGAAATTCATTTATTCAACAAAAAGGCTGATTTTTTATACCAACTATGTGAAAAATACCAGAGCCGGGAATCGAACCCGGGACTTCCGCTTTACGTGCGAATGCTCAAACTATTCGTTGGCAAAGTCAACATTCGGTGACTTTGCCAACGAATGTTATGTGAGAAATGCCTAGCTGGTAATCAGCCAGGGTAGCTCAATGGTTTGAGCATCCGCACGTAAAGCGGAAGGCCCGGGTTCGAATCCCGGCACAGGTATTTTTCACATATTTGGTATAAAAAATCAGCCTTCCACTTCATAATTTTCTGAAATGAACTTTAAGGCTTGATGAATAAATTTCTAAATTAAAATCTTTTCAACAAATTTATCATACCAAACAAATACCAATTCTTTAACTCATTGATCCCTCAGATTCAGGTTTTCATTTTTAAGGCCCATTATCGAAATATTATATATTTCGTTATATATTCTGTGACAATTTTATTCGTTTATGTGAAAGAAAAATTACCGAAAAACCTTTACTTCTAGCAGTCACTGTATTATATAATAACATAATAATATAGTTTCATTGAACCAATTTTACACAGTTATTTGGTTATAATGCTGATAACAGTGTTCAGACCATAGATATAGTAATAATATATAGGTTGATCATTGGGGGAAAAAAGTGATTCCTTTTCACTTGGGGAAAGACGTCGATTTTACCAAAATATGGCCGTCTTTTCCCGAGTAAATACACACGGGAATAAACACGGATATTTTAGCAAATAAAATTTATGAATAATTTATTTACTAAAGGTGAATTAAAAACTCCAGATACAGTTTTAAATTAATTTTTCTTTCTTTTTTCTTTTTTTCAATACCACTTAATGGTTGATTCCAAAGCTTTTTCTTGGGCATCAAAAATCTTTGCACAACAACATAGGGATGATAGATCTATATATATATAACTATATCTATGGTTCAGACATGGAAAATTTTTATAAATGAATCTCTTTTATAAAGGAAATTTTGTCATAAGTCCCTTTCTATGAATTTGGGGAAAGAGCCTCTAAACCTAAACGACTTTAGTTTTTGCCCGGAATGAATTTGGCACTCTGTATTTAGTAAAATTATTTAGGATTCATAGAAAAAAACAGAATAAAATGATAATATCACATAAATATCAGCTTTAGATAAATATTTGGTTACATAGCTAATAATATAAAAATAAATAAATTTTCTTACTTTCATAATATGTCCGGACAAAATTTTAGAGAGAAATGCTAAAAAAAGGATAGACTTACCTATAAAAGAGAAACAAAAAAATACTTGTGAATAGAGAAAAGGATTTTTGGGAAATACAATAAACAAGTTTTAAAGGAAATAAATAATATGTTTAATTAAGCAACAATGAGAGAAATTAAATATTCCAAATGTTAACTTTTTAAAAGTTATATATCCAGTTTGCGCTTATTTATTTATAAATTATTCTACATTTTTAAACTACAGTTAAAAATTCTGCATCTGAAAAATATGCGACATAATTTTTGTAGTACATGCGTGTACGAATTAAAAACAAAATATAATACACAACAGAACTCTGATAAGATGAGGATAGTTAAATCAAATATCATATAAATTAAACTTTTTGAAATTTTCTGCAAAAGTTTCGCTGGTTTTTTTCAAATCGTCTTTATTAAACATCTGGAGAAAGATCTATCATTTACAATGAAAAAAAAAAAAAAAAAAAAAAAAAAAATATATATATATATATATATATATATAAAGTTATTAGAATTATCATTGGAAAAAATAAATTTTATATAGATAAATTCATGAATGATAGCTTTAACTGATATTGAGAAAGTCTTTCAAATTCTCATAAAAAACAGATGTTAAAATTCCTGTGGAAAAACAAAACTATTTAGAGACTCTTTAAATCTACTTAAGATTTCTAAATTTTCTAGCTTTAAAATTTAACTTCTTTAAAACTAGTTGGCATAGGTGGACTCTGCTCAGTTCCCCATTATTTTTATGTTCTCATAAATTTCTAGTGCGAGATATATTATAATCACGTTAAAAAAAAAAGAATTTGACCAAAGCATGATACAGTGACAGAATGAAATCCCCGCCTAATAGGCTATCCACCGTTCACTTCGATATATTTTGCTTATTATAAACTATTAATTTCTTTTATCAGGGACAATTCCGTTGTTTAGTTTTCATGCTACTACTTCCAATGCAATAATCCTCAAAATTCATATTTATATGAAAAATTTACAATTTCGCTATGTTGGTAAAATCGGAAATTATGAATAATTTACGAAATTTTCCTATTAGAATATTTGTATTCAATCATGTTCAAACAAATATCATAAATGTAATTTTGAAGTTGTCTAATGTATTTATGATCCTCAAAATGGAAGTTTATGCTCAAATTTGCCTTATTCTGACATGTTAAGTAAATCGTAAATTCCAAATAACTTACGAATTTTTTAAATTGGAAAAATCACTGTCTATGATATTCATGCCAGTATCCTAAATAATATTTCGAAAGTGGTTTGACATCTTTATGACGAAAATATCCCTCAAAATTGACGTTTATGTGAAATTTTGCCCTATACTGCCATGTTAAGAAATTCGTAAATTTCCAATAACTTACGAAATTTTCAAAGTAGCATATGTATAGTTACGGATGTTCATTCCGGTATCAAAACTGATATTTTAAAACTGGTCTGACATTTTTACAGTAAAACGTTTCCATTTAATGCACGTTTAAGTGAATTTTTGTCCTATTCACCCATGTTAAGAAAATCGTAAATTTCTAATAACTTACGAAGTTTTTAAATTCGAATGTTGCAAATGCATAGTGTTCTTGCCAGTGTCGAAAATAATATTTTAAAACTGATCTGACCTCTCTGCGACAATTTGTTCTTGAGATATCGTGTACACAGACTAACAAACTAACGGACTAACACACTAACAGACTAACAGACTAACAGACACCCTACAGACAGACACCATACCAATTTTGTGACTTTCGGATTCCTCACACCTGAAAACGTGTAAAAACGTCAAAAAACCGAGGTCGAAAATTTTCACAATTACATAAGTTCCCCATACCTATAGTATGATGGGGAACTAACAAGAAAAATCTACAATATTTTTATACTTAACGGATGAAATCTGCAAAATTTATTGAATAAATATTTCTGATTGATGTAATAAAATAAAATTCCTTACATGTTTTTCTGAAGCATATGCCATCCATAAAGGCAGTGGTTGTGATGAATTATCTCCTTATATTATTAATTAATATTCACTGGCCGAAGGTGTAAAATGTTGTAAAACATCATTTTAAAATATACGATAATTAGGGCAATTAAATTGTAGTTTCTGTTTTTATACATTTACTGTTATTTTCTTTATAAAGGTTGTATTAATTTTTTTCTTCTGTCAAAGTCAAATGCTTAAATATATCAACAGATTTATTAAGCTTTTAAAACACAAGGTACAGTCGGTAACAAAAATATCCGAAAACTAGCAAAAATTCCTATATAAAAAAAAGTAGAGTTTTGTTAAATAAATCCTTGTCGAATCATGTTCTTAGACTGACTGAGAACAGGATTCGACAAGGATTTATTTAACAAAACAGTATTAACTCTACTTTTTTTATATAGAAATTTTTGCTAGTGTTCGGATACTTTTGTTACCGACCAATGGCGGATCCAGAACTTGACTTTGGGGGGGGGGGGGCTAAGATTTTTCAAAGTGTTATTCTAGACCAATAAAAAATTTACAATTGCAAAATTCAATTATGAATGACAGTGTTTTTTTTTTTTTTTGGGGGGGGGGGCTTCAGCTCCCTAGCCCCCCCCCCCTAAATCCGCCACTGTTACCGACTGTAGATACTTGCTGCATTCCATCTCCTTCCTCTATACTATATCATATACGGCTTTTTATTTATTTATTTACTATTTGTAATCAATTTTATTTTATCGTGAATGAGATTTATATATTTATTTGTATACATTTCCATAAATCATATATATGTATATATATATACATATGGAACATTCTTTTTCTGATCTTCTTCTATCCAGTATATCATGCTGATAATTTTCTTCATATACGTTACATCGAACATCCCCCCTCCCCCTTACTCCCTGAATGCACTTTATAAGTTTGGAATGAGAAAAAAGATATTTTTCCTATCACATATTTAGTTATTATACATCTTTTTTTAGTGCAAAAAATATGCATTTGTTGCAAGAAAGTTGGTCATAATAGAATTTACATATAACGCATAATTTTCATACTATCTTAGTCTTCTATATAAGCAGATTCGAAAGTATTTCGTTGCCGAATTACTATTTTTAATTTTCTTTTAAAAGAAATAAGGTATCTCTATTTCAGTAATTCGGAGATTGTCGAGAAAGTTTTTCCCGGTACAATAAAAGTCTATTTTTTTTTTTTTTTTTTTTTTTTTTTTCAAATTCATTTGATATTTCCATATGTACTATTTTATTATTTACTATATAGTTTTAAAGTGTATATACATTGTTTTAAGGTATTAATGTATAAAGATTAGATTTCGATATGTTTTATTGTAAAATTCTTATTAACACAACTTGCCCTGTGCACCCCTTTTGTTGTCCGTATTTTTTATTCACTTAAATTTTCCTATTATTTTTTCCGGTACTTTTATGCACATTTATATATGGTTGTGCAATTTTTTTCTGTTTTCTTTATATTTTGTACTGGGTTAATCGTACCCCTTCTGCTTCAACCACTGTCAAAAATAATAATTATAAGATGAAGAAAACTTTTTATATGCCATGTTTTTAAATTTTCTGTTGAATCGTTAAATCATAGCTGTACGCAAGTGGGGCAAAAAAAAAAAAAAAAAAAGATATCATATGTTAATTATCCATTGGATTTTTTGTAAAAAATTATTAAAAATTAAGAAAATTATTTCCCGATTTTAATCCCCATATTTGGATATAGTTATATATAAGTTATTGTCTACATGTATTAAATTGAGTTTCTTTTGCTGTAAAATTGATAAGCTTTTAACTTTAAATTTCAAAATTGTGTCGTCCTTGGCGATTTTTGTATTTGGCGATCAAAAACGTAATACAAAAATATACATACCAGATGTATATTTTCGTAATATGTATTGTACGATATATTGTTTCATATTACTAATTGCTCTCTCCCACCGTCGGCCGCTATAAACCTTCAGGTTGGCGGGAGGTTGTGTTGTCTTGCTCTCTTAATATACGTTGTTGAAATAGCCATGATTTTTGAAAAGAACTAAATATGTTTGCCAGATAATTTGGCTTTTTTTTTTTTTTTTTCCTGCCAAGGACGACAGATATCAAATATTCCGTTGCAATATATTAATATCTTATATCAGACACTTTATTTAAACATTTAAAAACAAATTTGACTTCAAATTATGATAGAATATTTATTATTTTCCTTTTAATTAGTATATTAGTTGGACATTTATTGTGTAAATATAACCCTTTGAAATGAAATGTTTATGTTTATATTCGAAAATGGAAGTTTGACCTTTTTTTCCCTTACAGTTTTGAAATTTAAAATTAAAATGTTATCAGTTTTACATCAAATAATATTTTTAAAGTGATAATGGAGTCAATTTTTGTGAGATGCCTAATTTAACTTTTTACAATTTTTTAACGTTCACGTTTAATTATTTAAAAGAATGAACGATGAAAGATTACCTAAAATCGCTTTTAACTATATACCAAATCAGAAAAGAAAACGAGGAAGACCAAGAAAGACTTGGATGGATAGCGTAAAAAAAGCGATGAGGGATAGGGGTCTGGAAGAAGAGTGGACCCATGACCGGAAGACCTGGCACAGACTTGTGTATTCTGTCGGAAGGCAACACCGGATGCCATCAACCGCACATACATACATAGGAGGTCATTATTTTCTTATTTTAATTAATTAAAAAAAAACTAATCAAAAATTCGAAAATCGGACTTCGAAGTATTGTGTTGTCACCGGATTCTGAGCTACTGTGAAAGTTTCAAATGTCTAGCTAGTAGGGAAGTTAGTTAAAAAGAGATTTCAATATTTGTACCGGACAGACAAACAAACAAACTAACAAGATTCGAAGTTAATAAAAATATGGTAAAAAACATGGTAAAAAGTAATAAAAATATTTAGTTTAACAGGAAAAATATTAGTACATTTTCATGTAGTATGCGTGTATGCATGCTTAGGCGATAAAAGAAGTTCGACAGGTATTATAAAACTAGGTATATAAACCTTTCCATGACATTATTATTATTATTAGTCATTAGAGTTATTTATATCAATTATCTTGTAAAGAGGGTTATTTATAATAAGCATGTCGTTCCTTATAAATGTATTTTGAACAAAAACATCTAATGCACAACCAGTTTTTTTTTTTTTTTTTTACCGCTAGAAACTCATAGTGTAGTGTAAATTAATTTAGAGAATAACTGTTAAACTGACAAACTGTTAAATAGTTAAATTAAACTTTAACATAATAATAATAATAATAATAAACCTGTTAAACTGTTCAGTAATAATAAAGCATAAATAAAAGACTATTAATTTAAATAATAATAAATAAAAAACTGTTTTAAGCTGTTAAATAATAATAAATAAAGCATAAATAAAAAGCTTTAAAATATGTGATGGTATTTAAAAATATATCTTAAAAATTTCAAATATGAGAAGGCGAAGTACGAAATTTTTCATTTGATAAAATATAGCTTTAAATTATGCTCCATTAATATATATATACTTTCAGACGGCACATAGATTTCGAATATTTTCTTACCTATAGTCACAGTAAAAATGCATAAATTTGCCATAAAATTTAAATATATTGTGGAAATAAATAAATATATATATATGTGTATAATCCATTTGATAATAATAGAAATGAATGAGAACGAAGAATAGTCAGTCAAATAAATCACTACAGAAACATACACATGCCAAACAAAGCAACTAGTTATCTTAAATTGATTTAATTTTTAAGATTAATAATATTACTTACTTTAATTTATTAGACTACAATACCAGATTAAATATAATATAGAACCGTGTATTTTGATGCTGAAGAAAAGAAGGATTACTTTAGTATAGTATTTTAAGGGGAAATAATAGAGCTTTTATTAATGAAAAGAACCTTTTTATTTTAAGATGATCAAAATAATTTCGGACCAAAGCAAAATAAGATTGAATTTTAACTGAAAAGCTCAATTCTTTAAGACTTTTCAAGTGCTATCTCCATAGCATTGAGCAAAGAAATGTAGGTTTTCTGTATTTGATAAGCATTTTAGCAAAATATTTAATTATAGCACGAACCTACAAGAAAAAATTACCTTGAAATGAAATAAATGAAATAAAGACAGAATTTATCCTGAATTTTTGAAATATTTTCCAGAAAAAATAAAAACATAACTTGAACCTTCAAGAAAAATATAAAATCATAACATGAACCTTCAAGAAAAAAATTACTTTGAATTGAAATAGATGTAATAAAGACAGAATATCCTGATTTTTTGAAATATTTTCCAGAAAAAATAAAATCAAAACACGAACAAACACAGACCATTGTATGTGAAAATGGCTTTGTAAGAAGATGAGTTGTATTGTTGTAAGTCTTTCATTTAAAATTAATTTTCATTTAATTAAATTTTAATGTTAACCTTAAGTTTTAACCTTTTAGAGATTATTTTTATTATTATTGTTTATTTTATTTTATTTATTTATTTTTTTTTTTTTTTCGAGAATCCTGTAACTGAATTTATACAGGTATTTTGCTATAATCTAGGTAAAATTTATTTTTTTTATTTTAATTGACCCGTAATTTTAACTTTTCTAAAATAAGCATTGAATATCTGAATAAAATTAATTGTAGCAATCCATATATATACAATATATATATATATTAAAACGCATGTTGTATTTCATGTGTAGTGCATGTCATAATGCCTAATTTTATTTAATGAGATTAAGATTAAGAGATCTTCAACGTCATCATTAAATTATTTTGACGATTTTAAGATCGAATTATGGTACGATTTGGTTAAAAGATAAACCTTTAAATATATCTCTGTGGTTAAAAAGCTTTTTCAATTTTTGCATCACCAGAGCTCAGGTTACCAGTAAAAGTGCTGTTAGCAATCAATTAATATTAAATAAGATTAAATTATTGGTTTAAAAGTCGGTATTTGGTCTGGTTAAATCAAGGCAAATCTGCATGTTAGACGTAACGGGAGGAATGAAATATTTTTTGAAATGACGTGTTTTTAAAATCACAGTTATTATTTTTAGACACTAGAATAACACTTTCAAGAACAAAAGATGCTTGGAAGTAGTGACATTTTCTTTTCTTAATCATTTTGCATGAGTGGAAATGTCTCATAAAAGAATTTTGACTACAAAATAAGTTTAATTTTGCCTTCTGTTTAGGAAAAACATTAAATGACATATACAGAAGGCACTTCGGCTAGATCATGAAACTTATACTGTACACATGACTTTCAAGCTTTCCTAGATAAACTCCTTAATGGTTTGTCATCCCGATTTTCAGCATAATATTCTGCGACATGAAATTGCTAGGCTTTTCTTCATAATAAAATAAAATGCAAATGCTTAAAAAATGACTGTCTAGCTTATTACATAAAGTATTTGAATGGAAAGTTCTGTTCAGAATAGGATGACCAGATCAAAGTACCTTTATAATAGAGAAGCATTAAAAATTGCTGCAATTATCCAATTATGGATGTATTTTTTCATTCCTAATAAATAAGAACTAAAAAGAAAGTGTTATTGATTAATAATTTAGTTTCTACAATTTTTTAAAGCTTAGAAAAATGCCTTAAAAATATAGGGCATCCCCATTTGTCCCCAGAAAATGGGGACGTTTGGTCAGTACAGTTTAGAAGGACATTAGCAATGTTGTGCTGGAAATTTTCCTATACAGGTGATTTTTACGTACCGAGGGGTACTAAAAATCATAATTCCACCCTTCATCGGAGAAGGGGTAAATGAAAGCATTTTTTTTTTTTTTGTTGTTCCAAGAAATGGAACAACAGAAGTACATTAGCAATTTAGATTTAGAAACAACAGTTTAGACGTACAGTTTAGAAGTACATTAGCAATGTTGTGCTGAAAAATTTCCTATACAGGTGATTTTTACGTACCGAGGGGTACTAAAAATCATAATTCCACCCTTCATCGGAGAAGGGGTAAATGAAAGCATTTTTTTTTTGTTGTTGTTCCAAGAAATTTATGATCAGAAGATTCAAGTATTTTTAATTGAAAGACTGCATTTGACCCCAAAGAAAATTCCTTTGCAGGTCATTACCACCTGAATGTCGTTACACTGTAAAAAAAAATAACTATTACCAGCTGCAAGAAACTCACTGTGATTGGAGAAAATAATTATTTTCTCCAAACAGAGAGAGTTTCTTGCAGCTGGTATTAGTTATTTTTTCACTGTGTAGGAATACGAGTTTCCGATTATATGATGTCAAAGAAGGGACTTACTCTTTCTCTGCAAGACCATTATCCGTTCTGTCTTTGAATGTATGCCTCCTGCTTGGATCATCGGGATGTGTTGTGGACCAATGAAATTTTGTCTTGAGAATCTGGAGCATTCTCACTATCCAAAAACTTTAATACAGCACCAGAAAAAAAAAAAAGTTTAAGGCGGCAGAAAATTCCTCGTGATATTGAGGGGGAGGAAGAGTTTTGTAAGTTACAATCCAATCTAGATCAATCACGTGAGTTTCAATAAGTGATCCTCACGAAGTACCTGAAATATTCCATTCGAGACCTTGGCAAGAGATAAAATGCGTTTTTATCGCAACGGCGTAAAACCCAGCCTTCCGCCACTTTCTGAACGTCTACCGGTGGTATTGCTGATAGTGAAACAGAAGGAGTGTGGAATCAATCTTCCCTTTTTCATTTTTTATCGCTGTAAGAAAATGTTTATTGACTCAGCTCTTATAAATGTATCTCTTATGTGCTGCAATTTTTTGTTTCTATTCCATGTTGCAATCTATATCTTATTTTAGCATTTCACGAGGGTTTAAACATTTGTTTGGGTTGAGAATTTTGAATGAATGGGGAATTTAAATGGGGACAAACTAGAAATAATTTTCCCTTTTCTGTAATTTTAACTTTAAAAAAAAAAAAAAAAAAAAAAAAAAAAAAAGTCATTTTTAAAAGAGTATATTACGTAAAATAATAATAATAATAATAAAAAAATAATACTAACATTAGTTACTTCTAGGATATTTAACAACATCAAAAAATGAACATTGTTTCCATTGCTAATTGTTCTGGGGGTTACCGAAGCGGGAGAGCCATCCCTTCCGTGGAGGATCAAAATTGTGATGGCATGTCTCCGGACCACCTCTAGGGGTGTGTCCCAGACCGTCGCCAATTGCCCATCTGCGCAGCATTAGTGCGACGTAAAACCCAATCACCAATCACCAATCACCATTGCTAATTGCTGTCTATTAACTACTCATTTTGACAAACAACAAAATGTCACTTAAATCCGTCGTAACTGAAAACTGACAACATTAGAATGATTACTAAACGACACATTGTTTTCTTTTTCTGCTGCAAAGCTTTTGTATTCAGACTGACATTGTGTAAATTGATTAATAGCGTGTATAAACATTCATATAACAGACAGCATAATATAGAGTAAAGGGAACAATGCATGACATAGATACAATGAAGTAAATGTCTAATGTAATTCATTCACAAAAAAGAAAAAAAAAATGTTAATTACGTTTTGGAAAGAGATGTCACGTTGAAAATATACTTACTTGACCAACATGCTATTTTAGGACATGAATTCTCTGAAGATAACTTTATATAAAGAACAATGTCGTGTAAATGTGTAAGCAATGTTAACATGTAAAATATGAAAACTACAAAAGTTTAACCATAGCTTGAGATATAGCCTTCTTTGAAATTGCAGAAATCGTTGTAAAGCAGCAGCACCTTTTGGGAGATTAGGACCAAAAGCTGATAGGTACTAACTTATGTTAAGGTGCATCTACATGTAAATTTACATGCAATTATGTGCAGCAATTCCTGAGATACAATCACCACAAAATTTTTGTCGCACACACACAGACAGACAGACATTCTCTAAAAATGGTCACACTGAGAAAAAAAATTCTCTAACTGACATCTAAATTGTGGCTCTAGAAAAAATAGTTCCATGTCATCCTTATAAATTCTAGTTCCCTTGGAAAGCGAGTTCTAGAAGCCCCTATTACAATTCTAGAGCGCTTGCCTATATTCTCGAGGGCAAAGTTATTTAAAATCTCTGCAAATAAATGGAAATACAAGAAGCGGGTTTCAGCAACTACAATCTTGGTTTATGACCCAATTCTAGAAAAGCAAGAATTTCTCTCAATACAAAAGATTCAGAATATTGTTTCACCATCTAGATATGTGTAGACTAAAAATTCTCGATCATTTCATCCATTCAGTTTGTTGGCGTGCCTTATGCACATAGCTCGGAAATCTATATTTCTAGTTAAGGGATTTAGAAAATGACCACTTATTCATTCTAGATGAAAGCGGTATATATATTTTTTTCTCAGTGCAGATTGTATTCTAGACCTCTCAAAACTATAAAATCAAGTTGAAATCCGGAAGTCGAAAATTTTTGCGAATCAAATACTTTTCTTCTGTTGAATATAGAAGGAAGTAAAAATAACTAACGAGGGTTTAATAACTTCATTTAAATAATGTTGCGGCCGTTTCCTTTGTTGAAAAATAGCATGAAAAAAAAAAAAAAAAAAAAAAAAAAAATAGGAGGATAATGGACATTAAAAAATTATTTTTAAAAGCTTTGTCTTATATTTCATAAATTTTGAATGCATATGAATTGAAATATAAAAATATTAAATATATTAAACTATTTTTAAAAAAAGTTCAAACTTTTATTTTATTTTATTTATTTATTTTTGAGAAAAATTAAAATGCCTTTTTCTAACTAATTTATTTATTTATTTATTTATTTATTTATTTTTCGCTCTATTTTGCTTTATTATACTTCAACAATATATTCTAAATATATTTGGGCAGATTTTTAACATTAAGACATGCAAATATTTGAGAAATTAACTTACCAATCCTTCACAAAGTAATACCCAAAAATTTTTAGAATATATTGCTCAACTATAATAATGTAAAATCGAGAAAGAAAATTAACAAGTACTTAGTATAAATCATTTAAAAAAATTTTAAAGAACTTTAAATTTTGAATTTTATTATTATTATTATTTCTATTTAAATTTAAATAGTTTACGAGAAATTTTAATATTCTTAATATTTATATAGTCTAAATGCATAGGTATATAAATTTAACCAAATTTAAGGCTGTAATTTATATATATATAACATTTTAACATCCACCATGCTCTTAAATAATATATGCAGATGTAAAAGCTGAAATTCTAAATTTAAGCTGAAACTCTTATATTGATTTATTTTTACTTTCTCTTACCCATAGGGTCGAGAAAGTATTGTTTTAGGGTCAAATTTTCGAACGTGAGTTTTTGTTATATTTACATGTTCTGAGGTCCCTTGAATACGAAAATCATGCTTTTAGCGAATGGTTTGTGTGTCTGTCTGTGTGTCTGTTATCAGCATATCTCAAGAACAAATAGTAGCCGAAATTACAAACTCGATATTCTAATTGTGTATCATATAGGGATGCAACAGTAAACTTTTCGTTGAGATGAAGCAAATGGTTCGTGTACAGGGACACTCAAAAGTATTCAAATACATTACCTCTATGGGGGAAATTGCAGGTAAGTAGAGTTTAACATCTATAGACTGCACTAAACCAAATGAAACGAATATATATTTTTTGTAATAGAGATAGTCAACTGGTAAAAAAATTTTGTGTATGTAGGGGCCTCGCCTCCCCCCTGGGGAGAAGTCCCCCCTCGAGGGGAATAAATTTTCATGATGGATATCTTTCAAAAGAGCTCGCCAATACCTTTAAAACGAAGGATTGAACCATCGATCTGCAATAATTTAAAATAAAGTTACCGATTTTTTTCATTTTTAACAATATATATATAGGGGAAAGTTGGATAAAACGGGATAGTCTGACAAAACGGGATACGTCGCCTAGGGACTTGTCTAGCACTGCTATCGAGCGGACGACGACAGAAACTTGTTCTCGGCCGTCATTACACCATTCTCAGTTCGTCCCGCCTCGAGACCACTAGTTGATGGAAAGTTGTAGCTCTTAGAACTTTTTTACTCTGATTTCTTGTAACTTTCTACATTTACATGCGTTGTTTTCTAGATTATACTGCCTACATATATGGGAATACAATTCCAGTGAGTATTACATTTGATTAAGCATTTATTAACGAACATTCTCATGTGTAATCTATCTAATTTTCCTTTCACGTTTAGGCATCAGCCGTGTTTGTTTTGAAAAGTGTCGGAGTTGGACAAAACGGGACACTTATGAGTTGGATAAAACGAGATACATTTTTTTTTTTTATGCCGTATATTCGTCACTCCTATGTTTGTATTTCCTCGAGTGAAGGAAAACCCACGATTGATGGATGATGCTTTTCCAGTATCATTTGCAGTATATCACAAGACCGGCTGGATCACGAAGGAGACCTTCATTGTTTGGTTTAAAAAAATCGTAGAATTTTCCAACCCTGCCCATGAGAAGTTAGTGTTGTTGCTACTTGATGGACACAACAGTCACACCAAATGTTTGGAACTTGTAAATTTTGCAAGAGAAAATAATGTAACCATCCTAACCTTCCCCCTACATACAACTAATCGCCTTCAGCCCCTGGATGTCAGTTTCATGGCTCCACTGAGCACGTATTATGAACAAGAAGTTCAAAAGTGGCTGTTTAACCATCCAGGTAGGTGCGTCACAATTTGCGAAGTTGCAAAACTGTTCAACGCAGCCTATTCACGGGCAGCTGTTGCAGAAACTGCCGTTAAAGGATTTAGAAAAACTGGCATAAGTCCTTACAATCCTGACGTCTTCCCAGATCACTTGTTTGCACCCTCTGTCACCACAGACCACCCTACGTCAGACCTGCAGCAAGAACCTCCAGGCGTTGGGCACCAGACTGATATGAGCAAAGACCAAGAGCAACCTTCAACTTCTTCAAGGGACATCGTAGAAGTAGACCAACCAACAAACTTGTCAGGAGACAGCCTATGTCCAGACCAACCTGCAACATCCTCAGGGAAGAAAGGATTAGAACTCTCTTGTTATTGACCTAAGCTACCATTTTCCATCTCTCCAAAGTTTGTTCTGCCTTTACCTCAAGTAAAAAGTCCTCGCCCAGAAAAAAGGGCTGATAAGGGAAAGAAGAGAACTGTAGTAATAGCATCATCTCCGTATAGGAGTAAGTTAGAAATGGAAGAAAAAGAAAGGACGATTAACTACAAGAAAGAACCAAGAAAATTGAAGAAAAGGCTGCTAAGAAATCCCTCTTAAAAATTCCAAAAGAGAAGTTTGTATGTAAAGGAAAGGGAAAAGAGGATGAAAAAGAGCTACCAGGTCCAATCAAACCTAAAAGTAGGCCTACAAAAGATTCCAAAGGAAAGCCTAATCCTGATGTTGAAAGTCAAAACATAGAAAAGTTTAATAAACCTTCACCAAGCAGCCAAGAATTCATGTCGTCATCTTCTGAAAATGAAACAGAGGGAGGAGAAACCTGCATATTTTGTAATGCACTGTACGTCGACTCTAAGGCTGGTGAAGGTTGGATGCAATGTTCGGGATACCAAGAATGGGCTCAAGAAGCATGTTCTAATGCCGACGAAGAGGACGACACCTTTATATGCGACTTTTGTTCTGCTATAGGCCAAAATAAAAGGTCTTTCCCATTTTGTAAATAATAACATAAAAAAATTCTTATTTCAAGTCTCTGGTTACTGTAGGCATTGTTCTTTCAAGCAGAAATTTTGCTTTACAGGTTTTTGCCAGTTAATTATGCTTTTCAGTTAATTTTACACAAAAAATTAAACATTGTAATCCCTATCCCGTTTTGTCCAACCCAGGTATGCTAAAACGGGATGTGTAAGAGTTTGGTAAATAATTTTTTTTACTATTTCACAGTCATTAAAATTAGTTAAAAATATCTTTTTTGTGTGCTTCAATAAATGTTGTAGTTATAAAAAAATAAAATGTGTGGTTTTCTTCAATATATTTTCCGTAGTAAAGAAAAACAAGAATGGTATCCCGTTTTGTCCAACTTTTCCCTATATTTTTTAAATGTAATATCAAAAATAAATTCAACTTTTTTTTTTTTTTTTTTTTTTTTTTTTTAGTGTTATACTACTTCTCTAATATGGAAATCGTCTGCATTATCATAAAAGATAATTTTTTTTAATAATAATTTCAATAAATTATTTTTTAAAAACAGAATTATTTTTTAATAACCGAATTAAATTCTATATAATTGTAGGTGCATTAATGAAACGGGGGGTTGAGGGGGGCGGCAGGCCCCTCACACAGAAACAATTATCATATAAAACTCTTCCGAAGCCTAATTTGAATTGTTTAACACAGGTTTACATAACAGTACTCGTTATCTTACCTCTTAATCTGCAGTCTATATTTATAGTATTAAATTTCAGGGTAAGAGAAAGTCGTGTGTGTGACACACCAAATTATTTAGTATGTTTTAATTTAATCTTTTTCTTCGTATGCAGTAAGTTTCAATTTTTGCATAATAATGCATGCAGAAATTTTAGTTTTAGTTTTATACCATAACATTCTTTAAACTAATGTATTCAGGAATTCTTACAAATTTACTTTGTTTTCATAATTGTTATATCCAATAAGTGATTGCAGAAGAGATACAAAATAAAATTTAAGTAAAAAAATCATTTTTTAACTTTAGAAGCTTTTTATTGTGAAGCCCTTAAAAGCATAAAATAAAAAATTATTCTGGCAAAGACATGGTACAAAGAAATGAAAGTTTCAACACTAAGAAAATTTTGGAGAAAAATATAGGTACTTTCCTTTTGCAAGAGATGAAAATTTTTTAATGTTCAAAATATTTTAAAAAGCTTTCGAGACCAATATTCTTAGTTATTAGATTTTTGTATAATCATTTGTTAGGCCATAAATTTCAAATGTCTCGAAAGCTTTTTAGAATATTTTGAACATTAAAAAATTTTCATCTCTTGCAAAAGGAAAGTACCTATATTTTTCTCCAAAATTTTCTTAGTGTTGAAACTTTCATTTCTTTGTACCACGTCTTTGCCAGAATAAATTTTTATTTTACGCTGTTTGGCCTTCACAATAAAAAGCTTCTAAAGTTAAAAAAAAAAGAAAATAATAATTTTTTACTTAAATTTTATTTTGCGCTTTTTTGTTACAAAAAAAAGAGAAAGCTTCTTAAAAAAATAAATAAATAAATAAATAAATAAAAAACTAATTAAAATTTCTTAGAATATTGTGCAGACAACGGAAGATTTTCTTTTATCAATTGGCCTTTTTTATTTCTATTAATTATCTGCAGAAAAGTACTGTATCGTCTTTCGAGGACCGAATCCGAGATCATCGCATTATCATCATGACGCTCTAATCAAAAGTCTAAGAACTGTCAAGAATCATAGAACATTCTAGAAAAATCTAACAAATACTTATACAAAAAGAATATTGTTCTCGAATGCTTTTTAAAATATTCGGAATATTTAAAAATTTTCATTTTTTGCAAAAGGGAAATATCTAATATTTTCTACAAAATTTTCTTGTTGTTGAAACTTTTATGATTTTATAGCATATCTCTGCAAGAATAAATTTTTCGTTTTGGCTTTTTAGAGCTCCACAATAACAAAAAACCTCAGTGTTATTTTTATTTATTTATTTATTTTATTTTATTTTATTTATTTATATTTTTATTTTTACTGAAATTTTTATTTTGTGCATTTTAGTAACTCAAAATAATCTGGTGTGTCACTCACACGACTTTCTCTTACCCTGAAATTTAAAACTATAAATACAGGTTGCAGATTAAGAGGTACGAGAACGAGAACTGTCATATAAACCTATGCTAAACAATTCAAATTAGGCTTCAGAAGAGTTTTATACGATAATTAGTTCTGTGTGAGGGGGGCGGTAGCCCCCCTCAACCCCCCGTTTCATTAATGCACCTACATTTATATAGAATTTAATTCGGTTATTAAAAAATAATTCTGTTTTTAAAAAATAATTTATTAAAATTATTTTTTATGATAATGCAGACGATTTCCATATTAGAGAGGTAGTGTAACACTAAATATCCAAAAAAAGTCCATTTTACTCTCAATATTAAAAAAAAAAAAAAAAAAAAAAAATACGATTTTTTTTCTAAGTTTTTTTTTCGTTAAAATTAAAAAAATCTATAACTTTGTTTTAAATTATCACAGATTTATTGTTCAACCATTCGTTTTAAAGGTATTCGCAAGCTCTTTTGAATGATACCCATCATGAAAATTTACTCTTCTCGAGGGGGGAGGCGAGGCTCCTACATACACAAAAATTTTTTCCCAGTTAACTATCTCTATTACAAAAAATATATGTTCGTTTCATTTGGTTTAGTGCAGTTTATAGACGTTAAACTCTACTTACCTGCAATTTCCCCCATAGACGTAATGTATTAGAATTCTCTTGATTGTCCCTGTACACGAACCATTTGCTTGATCTTAACGAAAAGTTTACTGTAGCATCCCTATATGATACACATTTAGAATACCAAGTTTGAACTTTCTGCCATAATTTGTTTTTGAGATATGCTGATAACAGACAGACACACACACAGACACACAGACACACAGACACACAGACCATTTGCTAAAAACATGATTTTCGTATTCAGGGGACCTCAAAACGTGTAAATATAACAAAATCTCGCGTTCGAAAATTTGACCCAAAAACAATACTTTCTCTACCTTATGGGTAAGAGAAAGTAAAAAAAGGGGGGTTCAAAAAAACTATCAAAATTCCTTAGGTTACTGTGTAGACAATGAAAGAATTTCTTTTATCAATTGACATCGTTTCTATTAATTATCTGCAAAAAAGTAACACATCGGCTTGCAGGAATCGAACCCACGAGCATCGCGTTATCACCATGACGCTCTAACCAAATGCTTTAACGAGCGACGAACGAAGTTGTTTAAATTTACATTAAAGTGAAGGCCCCTTCTTTTTCAGGGTGACACAATGACACGATAATAAAAATCGAATTTCAATAAGAAGCTTCTAATCTATATATATTTACTTACCTTTTCATTTTGTGCTCTTTAGTACCTAAAAAAAAGCTTCTTAAAGAAAGTCTTCAAAAATTCTTAAAATTAGTAGACAGTGAAAAATTTTCTTTTATCAACTGACACATTTTTAAAATTATGAAAAAGTGGAATAAATATATCTGACTCAACTGACACATTTTCAATTAATTATCTGCAAAATTTAACACATCGATCCTTCGGGGATTGAACTCACCACCATCGCATTAGCATCTTGACGCTCTAACCAACTGAACCAATGAGCGACGATAAGGACCGCTGGCATTTACTTTAAAGTTGAGGTGCCTTAGCGTGACACGAAGACGCGGTAACGAAATCCAATTTCAATAAAAAGCTTTTAAAGAGGTACTAAAAAATTTATTTATTTACTTATTTTTACTCACATTTTTATTTTGTGCTTTTTAGTAACTAGATAAAAAGCTATTTAAAAATTCTTCAAAAATTACTAGGATACTGTGTACACAACGAAATATTTCCTTTTATCAACTGACACCTTTTCTATTAATTCTTTGCAAAAATTAGCATGACGTTTTAAATAACTGAGCCATTAAGAGATAGAGATACAATGAAATGCTTACATTTTTTTTTTTTTTTTTTTTTTTTTTAAGTGGAAGCGTCTTGTTTTTTAGCGTGACAGAAAACGCGATAACAAATTCAGTTTCATGTAATAATATATAATATGTATATAAAGCTTCTAAAAATATTTATTTATGTATTTTTTACTTGAAACTTTTTATTTTGAGCCTTTTTAATATCTAAAATATTTTGTGTTTTCTAATATAAAAAAAAAAAAAAAAAAAAAAAAAAAATCTTAAAAACTCTTTAAAAATTCTTAAGATACTGTGTAGTCAACGAAAATTTTTCTTTTATCAACTGACACCTTTTTCTACTAATTATCTGCAAAAGTTTACACGCCAGACTTTCGGGTATCGAACTCTCGTCCACCGCGTTATTAACGTGACGCTCTAACCAACTAAGCCATGGAGCAACAAAATGATCAGCCTATACTTACTTTAAAATGTAGGCGCCTTGTTTATTAGTGTGACACGAAGACAAAGTCAATTTCATATAAAAAGCCTCTAAGAAAACTTCTAATTAAAAGAAAACTAATCAAGAATTCGAAAATCGGGCTTCGAGGTGCATCAGGAGAGGTTATTACAAACCTCCATGCAAATTTGTGTAGCTCTGCGATCAGCCGTTTTCCTAAAATGCTCCGGACATACATACACAATGACACACACACAAACATCTTATTTTATTATATGTATAGATTAATGTGGTTTTAATATTTCTATGCTTAAAATAAGCAATATAATCAACCCAACAGTAAAATAACCTTAAAATATGCATTTGACTGGGAATAAAAGTGAAAAATGCAGACACCCCAAAAATTATCTGCAAAAGTTTACACGCCGGACTTTAGGGTATTGAACTCTCGTCCACCGCGTTATTAACGTGACGCTCTAACCAACTAACGCATGGAGCAACAAACTGAACAGATTATACTTACTTTAAAATGGATGCGCCTTCTTTATTAGCGTGACACGAAGACACGATGACAAAGTCAATTTCATATAAAAAGCTTCTAATTAATCTTTAATTCTTGTGTTATCTTAAACGCACTTTTTAAATGTTATTTCATTTTAAATACTTTATTTACAAATTCTTAAAACGTGTTACTTTAAATTAAGAAATTCAAGTTCTGTTACTTTTTCGACGCTTCAAAAAAAAAAAAAAAAAAAAAAAAAAAAAAAAATCTGTTATATGTACTGGGTGTACCATAAGACTGTAGCCATTATAAAAACTCATATAAATTGAAGGATTTGGTAAAACTGAATGCGGTTTACGAAAAAGTTATTTTCGGGAAGGGGAAATTTTTTCAGTAAAAAAAAAAAGTTAAAATTTTCGTTGATAGAGGGCGCTGCACGGATGCGTAGCGAAAAGTATCTAAATCAGAATCCCATAAATTGTACTGTTTTACAATTAACATAGTTTCTTTCTTTGCTTCTTACTAGCGCATACACAAAGTTTTAATTGCGATGTTGACTTGGTGAATAAAGCGTTATTGGTGAAGGTGTTTTCCTTCAGGTAAGGACCGCCGACTAAAGCTGCAGTTAGCGGTGTTGTAATGCGTTCGTAAACTGAAATTTGTGGTGATGGCGGACACTTAGAATAGGACTTATATGCCTGCAAACATTTACAAACAAATATACTTTTTCAGAGAAATGTGTGATTGCTCACATACAGCGCCCTCTAACTATTATTTTCTAACAAAAACTCTAACTGTTATTTTTGTCTCCAACCTCCCCACGCCCCCCCCCCCCCAAAAAAAAAAATATATATATATATGTATATATATATATATATATATATATATATATATATATCCCGCTTTACGAGAATAATTTTTTCGATAACCGCATTCAATTATATAAGAACTATGGATGCATTATTATAATGGATTGAAATATTCTTCGTTGATATAATTTTCATTTTAATTTCAAACTACCTGCGCAGCCGGCAAGTAATTATTTAGCTTAATGCAGTAATATTGTTCTTTTTTGGGGAAAAAAAAATGTTTATCATTAGGTTCTGGAATTGAAATTTCAGTTTGTTGTATATACTATTTCTAACGAGTAACATTACTATACTTTAGTTCGTTTGGATTAAATGAATTTTTAGTAATGTAAAAACTATAATGGAAAATAACATTAATTTGGTAATTGCGTTAATACGATTCATGATTCAAATTCATATATCAAGCTTAAAGTAGACACGATGAACAATCAATTCATAAAAATCGATTTGATATTTTATGAATAATAATGAAAAATATCATATTCGCCAATAGTACAACATCGCATTGTATTAATTCCGCAACTTCTCTTAGCTTCGCAGTCATTTGGTTGAATACGATTTGATTTTTCCCCTAACACGTTTATTATGCCATACCTGTTTTCAATTATATATATAAATATATGCATAAAACTTATTTATTAAAATAGATAATCTTCATATGGCGTTGAACAATTCTCGAAAAGGTCACACTGACATTTAGATAAATATTGTTATATTCTAAAACGCTCTTGTTATATCCAAGTGAGATAACAGCGAGAGACAATCCTAACAAAAAATATTAGCTGATATGGATATTTTCCCAACAAGTAAAAAAAGATTCAAAACTTTTTTTTTCTTGTTGTTATCTATATCGTATTTATCAGACGTTTTATTTTGCTAAACAAACAATCTGTATTATGAAAGGCTATCACGTTTATATGATCACGTGTTGCCATTTTAAGAAACGAAAATGATTTCTTGAAAGATGACCTTCTATCAATGCTCATGTTACAATTTAAAGAAAAAAAATTCTTAGGAAATTCTTTTGTTGAGCCTTGAGAAAATTCAACCATAATGTTATAAAATATTACTTTTTAATGGGTTGTTAATAAATAAACATCAAAGTATATAAACATTTTTAAAAAGAGGTCGCAGATTGTGATAAACTGAAAATGATTATATATATATTGTATGAATTTACTTAAACACCACAGTGTGTATTTGCTCCTTGCATCACAGTATACTATATCTACTTTCGTGTATTTTTAACAAATATTTACCACAGAGGGAAATATTTTTTTCTAAAAATATGCTGATTCCTTTTCTTCAGAAATAATAATAATAATAATAATAACATTATAGTTTTAAAAAATTAAAGAACACGCTTTTATAGAAATGTGAACTAAAAAGCACAAAATATCTATCTTAGTATTAAAATGCAGGGTAAAAGAAAATCGTGTGAGTGACACACCATAATATTTACATACATTTAAATCTTTCATTAAAATAACTTACAATTAAACAGAAACCATTTTTAAAAAATCTCCCCTGACAGGGATCGAGCGCTAGACCTTTAGGTTCGTAGCGCGGAGCTATACCTCAACGCCACGGTGTTCACGTAGGGAAAGACTTTTTTTTACAATATAGATTTTTTTGTTTGCTCCCAGAGCGGTTACAAACATGCAAACATACATACATACACACAGGTGAAGCTAATAAAAGCGTGTTAAAAAAAGTGTTGAATTAGAATAATGAAATGAAGTTCAGTTGTAAAAAGTGCTAATTAGCGGAGTTTAATAGATTTTTGCAAATTTGAATGATTGCATGTTATTCTTGTGTATTTTAAACAAATGTTTACTATAAATGAAAATTTAGATACTGAATATTGAAGCAGCATCAGTTCTTAACGATAAAGGGGTAAAAATAAGAAAAGTAATTAAATTCCATTTTTAACATCTATTTGATTTTTTACAATTGTTTGATTTACCTTTTTGTAATTCTTGCAGCGTTCCCAACTTTTATAATTTATTCACAATCATTTTTAGCCCCGCCTTCTTTTCCGCACCAGAAATTTAGTATTTCTCTTTAACATGTGACAACGATTAAATAAGAAGAAAATCATTTTTCAAAATTTCCGGTATGAAAAAGAGGCGGGGTTAAAAAATGGTTGGGAATAAATTATAAAAGTTGGGAACACTGAATTCTTGGGGTAAGTTGTGTAATTTTTCACTCAGATTTGGAAAAAAAAAATAAATAAATAAATAAACTTTTTGTTCAAGTAGGAAAGTCCCACTCAATATAATTTCCAGTGAGAACTGTGTTGAACGACATTTACAATTATTTAATTTCGTAAAAGTCTGGCACAAGTGTTGCAAACAATATAAAGCGCTTATGATTTATCTTGATACTCAATTCACAACTAAAATGACGTGATATGCCGTTTTAGTTAGTGGTATGATACTTTGTTTCTGGTTAGAGAGGATTTACATTTCCACAACCATAACAAAACATCTCTGAAGGGTTCACACAATCTTGAGGCATTATTAAATAAGAAAATGATGTCATTAAACTATAAACAGGTTTGGGGACAAAATCTCGCGAGAAAAAAATGTCGCCTACATAAATGAACTGAAAGCAAAAAGGAGTTGGTAATTACTAATATTGTGTGTCAAATTTTATGGCAACACATACCTTAGTCAGAGCACTGACATACAGACAAACCCACCACACAAATTGTTATAAATTTTGCTTAAAAGACTTTAAAGACTACATTTATAGACTTTGTCAAGATTAGTCAGAATGAATTTAAACGTGCGTATCTATTTTAAAATTTTTAATTCAGGTTTGTGAACCGTGTTCAGCTTTGATTTCAACAGTGATGTACAATATTTTAAAAATGAATTTTGAATGGTTAAAAGCAAATGATAAAGTAATTTAAAATTAAATATAGATAAAATAATAAAATTCCATTCTATGATATATTTATATATATTTATATATTTATTTTAATTAATTAATTTATATCTATAAGACCCTGTGGCCACCCACCAGAGATCACACATGACACAAATACAAATTTTCAAATGGATCACATAATTATTTTGACGTGATATTTTGTCCGGATCCCCTATAAACAAACTGTAAGAAACAATGAAATGTAAATAATTATTTATAAAATCGAAGAAAATAACAATTTTAACATATTGTATATACATTGAATTTTTTTACTTAAGCTTTTATTTGTGTGAATTGCTATTTCCTTTTGCAACATTTTTACATTACAATCCTTTACAATTCTATTATTATTATTATTATTATTATTTGACAAAAAACGTTGTTTTAAGCATCTTAATAGTTACTTTAATTTCCTTATGATGAATGCATAGTACAACGAATTTAAAATATGTTTAAAGGAAATTCTGTCGTAAATCGTAATGATAAGAAGTACTTTGGTTTGTCCCTGTACAAAAACCATAAGCAATATATACATAAAAAAAATATACAGCTGATTTTGCATGGTTCATGAATATATGTACCAATTTGCAAGTTCATTGAGTAATTTTTGCGACTGTTATAAGGTACATACAAATTCTGTCCATAGGCCGTAATAATAAGAAAAACTTTGTTGTGCCTCTGTACAAAAACCCTAATCAGAATACACGCCAAAAAATATGCAACTATTTCTGTATGGCTGGAAAATATGTATTCTAATTTGAGAGTAAGTCGGGAAATTTTTCAGGCCGCTGTCGCTGTATTACACATAAATTCTGTCCATAGCCTTAATCATAAGAAAAACTTTGACGTGTGCCTGTACACAAACCACAAACACAATACGCACCATAAAATATGCAGTTAAATATCAGTAGCACATGAACCTATGTACCAATTTGTAAGTCTGTCGCGGTAGAGACAGACAGAACCCAAAACCTTTTTGAGTCTCCACATGGAGGCTTTCACTGAAATATTGAAATTGCAATTTTCCGTTAATGTTTTCGGCAATTCATATATATATATATATAAAGAGGGAGGGATGTTATTATAATAAAAAATAGATTTGAAAAGTAATTATTATTATTATTATTTTTTTCTCGTTACTCATTCCCTGTTTTCAGTTTGTGTAGGTGGCTTAAATTTTGTATCTTTTTGTCATTTAAGATTATTTTCGAAAATTTAGGACATTTCGAGAGATTTTCGAAGAAAAAAAAATTTTTAATTTATTTTTAAAAATTTATTTTGTAAATATAAATTTTAGAAAAAAAAAAAAAAATCTAGATATTTCAAAATTTAGGCTTTTAAACAGGCTGTATAAATGATTTGAAATTTCATGATATAAAAATATAGTAATCTTCAAAAACGTTCATTAGGGCAAGCTATAAATGTGGATAGGTTCCCGTTTCCGATAACGCACATTATTTTATTTTACATTATTTTATTTTACATTTTTTTTTTTTTTTTTGACCTACCTTTGTGTAAAAGTTTCTGTTTTTAAAATTTAATACCAATATGCATATTTAATATCTCGTTGGACCAAGTCGCGTAGTTTGATATAATACTGAAAAACTGAATTGATGCGCGCAAAATTTTTTTATAAAGAGATCATTTTAAAAAAACAAATTTTTGTGACAAGACCATTTTTAAGAATTTGAATTTTATGAAGAGACTCTTTTTATGAAATAATTTTTTACGAATTGGCAACTGAAATCTGAATACTCCATTGAACTACATAAATTAGATCTTAATATTTATAAATATTCACAGTGGTCTAGCGTATTTTGGTGTACGTGTATGGATAAAAGGAGGTGGTATGGGTACCAGAGGCGCCAAAAGTTCGTGAAAACTTTAAAAATTCATTAAAAAAGTACAAATGATGATAAAAAAAGTGCGGTTTGCACGAAGGGCAGATATATATATATATATTCCATATTAAAAAAAAAAAAAAAAAAAAGTTCAAAAAATGACCGATAGGTGACGCTGACGTTGAATATTTTAAGAAAATTAATGCAAATGAGTCATACATTAAAATATAATGAGCAGAAGCACGATACCAATGCAATTCTACATTTTCAAAGATTTACTTAAGCTGAAGTTCAACATGACCTCCACCACATTCTATGAAGCAAGTAAGGCGAGTCACAGACAGCTGAGTACAGCATGTCTGGATGAATCCCAGACACGGTCTGCTGGATGGCATAAAATTCATCCTGATTTGCATAAATCAGCTTCGTGTATGCACCACAGCACCACCTATCGGTCATTTCAGAACTTTATTTTTTCCTTAAAAAAAAAAAAAAAAAAAAAAAAAAAAAAAAGTCCTTTTTCTGTTGCCATTCGTGCAAACCTCATCATTTGCTCTTTTTTAATGAATTTTAAAAGTTTTCACGAACTTTTGGCGCAGGTCAATTGACTAGGCTACAGCAGCATATATCAGCAAGTTTGGATTATTATATTTATGGGGTTGATTTTATTCTCAAGCACATTTTAAATAAATTATTTACCAAAAATGAAAATATTTTGGTTAAATTTTTGGTATTATTTTATACTGAAAGAAAGTTCAGTTGTAATCTAGGTATGACAGGTCTGTCGATTTTTATTTTAAGATGTAATTTAAAAACGAATTTGTTAATATAATCGAATTGTTTAATATGATTCATTGTAATTTTCTTCGTTCTTTCACCATTGTTCAATGTACAACATTCGTTTCATGTTTCATAGAATGTGTTGTTGTTAACATCACTTGATTTCGGTAACATTTGTATGTTTTCCCCATTACACTGCGTAATCGATTTTTGCAAATTATTTTCTGTATTTTTATTCTTATTATCAGATTTTTATGCAGATTTTTTTTTTTTTTTTTTTTAACAAATTTTTCTTTAATTTTACGTAAAAATGGCATGTCTACCTTTAATGCCTACCTCTAATTAGTGGATTAGAGAAAAAAATAGTATTTATGATTTCGAGAGTGTAAAAAATGTAGAAGGACAATAATTTGTTATTTGATGAATTGTGCACGAGTAAAAAGTTGATATAAAACATTCTTTTACTGCTTTTGTTGAGAAAAACATATTTTGTTAAAAATTGCACTTTTTTTTTTCAGACTGCCAAGAGGATTACCTTCAGATGATTTTCTAAAGGGTCAAATCGTTGCATATAAAAATGATGATAAAGGTGTTAGACAGATTGCTTGTATACTGCCCGTCAGCCTCAATACAGTTTCTAACTTTATCAGAGAGCCAGATAGAAATGGGAAAAGAAAGAAGACTGGTAGGCTTAAAAAGTTAAAGTCTCGCAATGAAAGAAAATTTGCTCACGAACTAACAAAGAGCCGTGGAAGTATTGGAAAGGCTCAAAATCAAACGGGATTTACTCATGTGTCAAGGCAAACTGTTTACAACTACAAAACAAGATCCAGCTAATTCATTTTCAAAAAACGGAAGCATCGTAAAAGTGGAAAAAACATATATTGATAACCGTTTATTTTGGGCTGAGAAACCCATGTCATGAACCTCTGTAATATTTTTAGACGAGAAAAAGTTTAACTTAGACGATCCAGAATGTTACCAATATTACTAACATTTTCTGATGAAGGCAAAAGAATTTTATTCATTCGACAAATGGGGGGGAGGGGTTTTGTTGGTCTGGTAAGCAACTGGATATGGAAGAAGAATAAGTACAAGTTGAACTGCGGATTTCTGAGCTTCGTCCTTATGGCTTCGAATTGGAGGAGAAAAAGGGATATTTCAACAAGATGAAGCCTCCATTCACACCACCAATGGAGTTAAAAATAGCTGCAAATAAGGTGCAGATTTTACCAAAAGCCCTGATCTTAACATAGTGGAAAACATTTGGGCAATGCTTTTTCGTCGAGTATATGCTAGTGGAAAATCCTTTACTCTGCGAAAACATATGAATAACTCATGAGATAACTTTTGCTTAACAGATATCCAATCTTTTTATGGTATAATGCATTACCAAATAGAGTACTCGAAGTTATAAAAGCTAACGGGAAGAGTATTCCTTACTAATATCGCTTGTATTTTATAGATTGTACTGCTGTCCTTCTATTATTTTACAGAGTATAAAATTATAGCAACTATTTCTGTCGTTTTTAATATTTTATTGTTGAATATCGTTTGTTAAATGATCAGCAAAATGTTTCTCATAAAAATACTTAAAAAAAAAAAAAAAAAAAAAAAAAAAAAAAAACATTTTTCTAAAATTATCTAATGTTTTTCTACATTTTTTTAAATAAGGTGTACTTGGTAAATGGGCAATATGGGATCTGTTATTGCTGCTTTAATAGTGTTTTCAGCTTGTGGGTCGTGTACAGGTAATTGAGAAATTTCATTTTCCACCACAACCATTTCTTTACTAAGGATTTTTGACGGAAATAAATAATCGTTTGTCGTAACATGGGACACTCTAATTGTGTTTTCTTTTATTATTTATTTTACATTACTGGGCATGCAAAATGCAACACCACGAAGGAATCTTACCAAAAACGCAAAATTTATACAAAGTTGAAAAATGTTTATGGGTAAAACTAAGAAAATTTTCGAGACTTAAACGATGTAGCAGTTAGAACGGTGTAGTACAGTTAGAAAATGTTTTATAATTTACCTGAAAAGCAGGATTTGTTTATTTGATTTGTATAGCTTTAAAAATATAGTAAAAAGTATTTCTCTCTGAAAGCAGAAGTAATTACTTATATTTTAATAACACTGCATAAGCATGCTTCAGTTATTGACTTAGCTTGTTCCATTTTCGAAGGAATTACATGACGACGTATTTTAAATTCAAACATAGTTATAACAACACAGTTAATATGTACGTAATATCTCGATGTATAATTCATTTAAATATTATTAGTGACAAAAAGAGAAAAAAGAAATATAGGTTTTTGCCTTTGTTGATCCAGATCTAGTTACATTCAGGCGCAATACTGAAAGGTAAAGCCATCTAAATGCAAGAAATCTTTAAAGATATTTTAAGACGTAGGTAGGTGAGCTTTCCACTTCTCTTTCAAGGACGATTGCTAGGAGAAAGAAAAATTTGACATCTATAATTATTGTACATTAGAGGAAATTATTAAAACACGTTACTGAGATTTGTGATACCTGTTTATAATTTCATAAAAACTGGGCTGTTATGCAACCCAGGAGTAAATTTGGGAATATTACATAAAATAATCGTAAGCTGTTAAAAATAAAATGGTATGTTTCATTAGACAAAATAGTTCCAATATAGCTGCAACTAATACTTTGGTGCTACACTGTAAAAAAAATACTATTACCAGCTGCAAGAAACTCTCTGTGATTGGAGAAAATAATTATATTCTCCAATCACAGAGAGTTTCTTGCAGCTGGTAATAGTTACTTTTTTACAGTATAATTTTCATCATTTTAATAGTGCGATTTTAGTAGTAATCACTATTTAAATAATGAAACTTAGTATCAAAAATATTAGTTGCAATGAAACTGGAACTGTTTTCCAGGTAAAGCGTTACCATTTTATTTTTAACAGTATACTGTACACAAGAATGTTATCAAGAAAGAGAAGAGGAAGAAAAATTGCAAGGTTTGCATAGATAAAAAAAAAAAAAAAAAAAAAAAAAAAAGAAAAACCTCCCAACTGCAATTAATCGTTAAATTAATTTAATTTTCCTTGTATTTTATCTCCGGGATCATGCTTTAAAATATGTTCTATTCTTAATAAAAACGCATGAAATAAATAAAAACGCATTTTGTGCAATTTCTATTTATATATTTCATATATATATCTGACTATTATTATTTTCTTTCTTGTGGTCTGTTAAACCAATCATTAATTCTAATCTTGATATACGTTTTAAAAGAAACACGTCTTTCTGGTATCTTAATAATTTAAGTTCATTTCGTAAATTCTGTGATATATAAATATATATATATTGAAATAGGCATAAAAAAAAAACACTCTCACAGTAATAAAGCTGAATTCTTTTATGAATGCTTGTACACAAATTGAAATACACAGATGTTTATATCCTTTTATATAGGTTGGTTGGTTGGAGAGGTTTTACGTCGCACTAGTGCTGCGCAATGTTCAATTGGCGACGGTCTGGGACTCACCCCTAGAGATGATTTGGAGACCTGCCATTACAATTCCATTTGATATAGGAAACTTGGTACAGTGCATTTAAAAACATACTTATGTCAAAGACAAACACATAGACGAACCGAATTTATAAGCATTTTTCAACTTTGTTGGCAAAGTTTAAAAGTGAAATAAATAAATACCCTTTGTCGATGCTGTAACAAAAAGTTAATAAAAGAGTGAAACTAATAAAAATTGATAAAGTGTGAGGCTTATCCAAGAACTGGCATCTTTCATCAGACATTAAAAAAAAAAAAAAAAAAAAATCTGAACGGTTATCTATGTATCAAAGTTAGAAAAAAATTAGTTTTATGAATATAGTAATTCTCAAAAAAAAAAGGATAGTATTTATTCATTCATTTTAAATTTCGCCAGCAGTGAAGATTTAGTGGTCAAAAGAGACCCACCCTCATGCTACAATTTAGCTGTTCAAAAATGTAAAATGGTAGAAAAAGATATACTAATGCCCACTTTATATGCATATTTTTACTGTATATAACAATGGTTTTATGCATAAACAACTAAAACATTTTTAAGACGTTCTAAAAATAAAACGTCTACTTTTTTGTTTGGAAAAGTTCAATTTTAGTAATCAGTTTAAACAAATGAATTATACAAGACAGATTAAAAAAAAAATTAAAGTAGGACGAACCAAAAATTTATTGATGAAAGATAAACAATAAAAAATAATCATATGAATTACAAAAATACATAACAATTGTTTCCGTTGGAAATTGTTAACTAAAATTCTTCACCAGGCAAAATATAAGAAGCATCAGTGCAGTATTAAGGCAATAAAACACTTTTGCATCCTGAAAGACTTTACTTTTTTCAGGATGCAACAATGTAACACAACTAGAAAAATTGGAA
Source organism: Salticus scenicus (assembly GCA_963930645.1). NCBI lineage: Eukaryota > Metazoa > Arthropoda > Arachnida > Araneae > Salticidae > Salticus > Salticus scenicus. The sequence goes on along the minus strand of OZ005661.1, from coordinate 147,301,126 downwards.
GTCGACTGTTAAGCTTTTAATGGTTTCTAGCAATTAACAATGAAAATTTAAAATTATAATCAAGCACATACACACACACAAGCAAACAATGAAAAGATAAAAAACTGTTAAAAGTTTAAAATTAGAAAACATTTCACGTGTATATATAATATATAAAAGGTAACAAACCACTTTAAAACACGTAGATAAAATATTTTAATTAAAAACTACACAAAGCTTTTCGCCATTATAACAATAGCATCATCAGGTGTAATTGCGTTACATAGACCCAGCAATATATAAACAAAGAAGTTCAAACGGTTTAAAGTTGCGGTTATTAAAAAAAAAAAAAAAAATTGTAACCGTAACTTTAAAAAATTTTTATTGTAACCGTAACTTTAAACCGTTTGAACTTCTCTTTGTTTATACATTGCAATTACACCTGATGATGCTATTGTTATAATGGCGAAAAGCTTTGTGTAGTTTTTAATTAAAATATTTTATCTACGTGTTTTAAAGTGGTTTGTTACCTTTTATATAAATGAAAAGATCATGATGGATACTAACAATGATAAACATGTAGTTACTCAGTCAAGTCTTTTAAAATACTTTTTTTTTTTCATATTCAGAAAAAAAAAAAAGTATCAGACATATATGGGCCCTCTTTCCCCTCACCCAGAGCACATGCCCCGAATGCTCTGCCGTAAATTAGTCTTGGATATGTTTATGATAAATATTTAGCATTGTAAGAAATTACAGTGTAGCGGAATTTAATTATAAAAATTTTTTCAGAGCATGAGACAAAATAAAAATATTTGTTGTAATACAAATGTAAGTGAAATGTTGTAACATGAATTACCTTTTCCAACTTGTATTACACCATTTCTTAAAAACGTATAATTATGGATTTTTCGGGAAAATTAAAAACCACTTGGAGGAAAATTTTTACATCCGTGTATAGCATGTTTTTTTATTTTTATATACACCACGAATCAATACAGTTCAATGTGAATTTACAAAAAGTTACAATTCATAAACATTTAATTATCAAACTAACCTAACTTTAACTGTTATAAAACTCATTACTTTGATAATAATCCACGGCTTGACTTTGTGTCGTCATTCGACGTCATGATGAAATTTAACCTATAGGAGTCTTAATTTAGCCCACAAATAAAGGACTATAGCCAATCATAGCGCAGCTTTTCCCCACAAACAAAGGGAAACTCCACCTCGTTCTAGTCGTCCATTGAAAGATATACTAACACTATGACTAACTTAGACATAATATTCTAAGTTATATAAGGTGACAAATGTATATTTTTTTTATGCAGCTAATTGGCAAGGTGTCTCATATTGTATATTTTCTTTAATATTTTTTTGATACTTTAGACGCTTTGATTATTTTAAGAACTGTATCATTACTCCCATTAAAATATAAGTTTAATGTTAAGCTCTAAATTTGGTACTTGATTGAGCGCAAATAAAGCTAATAGAATTTAAACGTATACACCTGCATCATTAAATATTGAAATATATATACAAGATTGCACTTAATTGGATGTAATCTGAACGTTTTCTTAGTAATTTACAATTCCTAGCTTCATATTGTTTTTTCATATTTTAATATGTTACGATAAAATAAAATATCAACTCTACTTTCCTCAGATTAAAGGACTAAATATATATATGTGAAGGAAGTTACATCCAATTTTTATTAAAATCACACAATCAACTGCGGAAGAAAATCATATTTATTGAAATTTAATTTTTCCGACTGAGTGAAAATAATGCCTGGACCGGGAGTCGAACTCCGGATCTTTGATTTACAAGGTCAAGGCCCTACCAATTGAGCTATCCAGGCCGACAACCGGTCGGCATTACTCACTCAGACAACCTTTAGGCAGACCTTGTAAGTCAAAGAACCGGGGTTCGACTCCCGGTCCAGGCATTATTTTTACTCAGTCGGAAAAATTAAATTTCAATAAATATGATTTTCTTCCACAGTTGATTGTGTGATTTTAATAAAAATTGTATTTCTTTCTCCCATTGTTTAATGGTGTTTTCCATTTTCTGCGGCTTATTTCTGTTGAGCTATCTACATGATAGGCCAGAGATGTTTCTGCCTAAAGGTTGTCTGAGTGAGTAATGCTGACCGGTTGTCGGCCTGGATAGCTCAATTGGTAGAGCCTTGACTTTGTAAGTCAAAGATCCGGGGTTCGACTCCCGGTCCAGGCATTTTTTTCACTCAGTCGGAAAAATTAAATTTCAATAAATATGAAGTTACATCCATTTTTAATCGCGAAATCGTCACCGTTGCTATATGAAAGTAAAAAATTCGATTCAAATACAGGCTCAAATTTCAGATGGAAGTATTGTATCCGGTCAAAAATTTTGATATTGTAACTTTTACTGATTTAAATATTTTAAGGTCTCTTAAGGTCACAAAAGTGATTTTTAAAAATTGATCAGTGCAAGATTGAGGGGGGGGGGATGTCTTCTGACTATATCTCAAAAGCAAAACAAAGACAGATAGAACAAAGTTACTTTTTCGTTGGGATGAACAGCGAAACCCAGTAAAATAAAATACCAACTGTAAAATAAAATACCAACTCTACTTTCCTTAGATTAAAGGACTAAATATATATATGTGAAGGAAGTTACATCCATTTTCAATCGCGAAATCGTCACCGTTGCTATATGAAAGTAAAAAATTCAATTCAAATACAGGCTCAAATTTCAGATGAAAGTGTTCTACTCGGTCAAAAATTTTGATATCGTAATTTTTACTGATTTAAATATTTTAAGGTCTCTTAAGGTCACAAAAGTGATCTTTAAAAATTGATCAGTGCAGGATTGAGGGGGGGGGGGATGTCTTCTGACTATATCTTAAAAACAAAACAAAGACAGATAGAACAACGATACTTTTCCGTTGGAACGAACAGCGAAACTTCTCCAGGAAAGACAGGTCCAGTGTATTGATGATTGGCGAAGTTTTAGCGAAAACAGCAAAAACAGAAGTTGAACTTACAAAGCTGGAATTGCGACCGTAAATCTGTATCTCAAAAACGTCTCGAACGATTTTCATTAAATTTGCTGCATAAATCTCTTTTTAACACGCTTTTATTAGCTTCACCTGTATGTATGTTTGTAACCGTTATGGAAACAAACAAAAAATCTATATTGTAAAAAAAGACTTTCCCTACGTGAACGCTGTGGCTGTGAGGCAAAGCTCTGGGCTACGAACCTAAAGGTGTAACGTTCGAGCCCAGTCAGGGGAGATTTTTTTAAAAATGTTTTCTGTTTAATTCTAAATTATTTATTTCTCATTCCTTCATTATGTTATTTTAACATGCTTTTATCAACTTGACATGATGTAACTATTAATGTATGTAACGGAATTTTGTAATTCAATTTTCGGAAACTTCTGGTCGTTCGATTGACCTGAAATTTTGCACGCGACTTCATAGTCAATGACAATACTACATACAAGTGTTTCCAGGCTCCTATCCCATCAGGGGAAGGTTCCAGGGGAAAACAAAAAAATCTATATATATAAAACTCTATCGTATGTGATACAGAATTTGGCCGTATTTGTATAACGTCGAGTGGCAACAATTAATCAATTAAATTTCTTTTTTATTAAATATTTAAAAGTATGTAAATATTATGGTGTGTCACTCACACAATTTTCTCTTACCCTGCATTTTAATACGATAGAGATAGATATTTTGTGCTTTTTAGCTCACATTTCAATAAAAGCGTGTTCTTTAATTTTTTTAAAAGTATAATTTTATTATATAGAAATTTTAAAACTTCACATTATAATTAAAAAATCCTTTTTGTTCTCTTTTGAAATAGGAAATATGTGAAAATCTATAGTAAAACTCTCTTTCTCTCTTTTACAAAATACAATGTTTATTATGACTTGTTTTGAGAAGGCTGCACCTCTGTGAGTTTCACCCTTTTTCCTTCCCATGTTTTCCTGTGGGATTTTAGTTGCTTCCTATTATGACGGTATCTCATTCAAAAATAAAGAATTTCGAATTCTGTGTTATATGTATATTTTACAAATCTCTTTGATGTCAAACTAGCCGTATATATGAGTTCGCAGCGTTCAGTTTGTCCTTCCGCTTGCGTCACTCGAAAAACTGCCGTTTTTCATGATATATATATATATCATTCTTTGAGCGTGTCACTTTTTATCTTAGCAAGCAATAAATAAACAAATAAACAAATAAATAAATACAAATTATTTCATTATGTAAACTGAAAGCTATAACTTTCCGTCTGGAAAAGCAACATTTAAATTTGTTAATATAATATATATATATATATATATATATATATATATATATTATACTATTAAGTGAGCAATATTTGTATATACAGTAACCGCCGCTTAATAAAATCACTGGTTAATAAAATCAGCCGCTTAATCTGATCAAATTACCAGGACCGGAATCAAATCAATGCAAACTAATTTTAAAACCGCCGCCTAATAAAATCAGCATCGCCGGTTAATAAACTCAAAAAAATCTCTTCAGCAGCAAAATTGTCATTTATGCACGCTAAACAAATTTTTGTTTACACGGTGATATTTTAATTTAGAAATAAAATACAGTAATCCCACCGTTACCTCTCTTTGTCGAAAATTTTTCATTTACAATATTAAATTTTACATTTACAGCAATTAAACACGCCCCATCACTTGTCTTAGTAATAATTTCAAGGAATGTTTTCTTCAAACCCACGGTAAAAAGTTACAAATTTGATTTGATTCGAAAGTGATTTCATTTTATAATGTTTTATTAAAAGACAATTTTTAGTTCTTATTCTGAAATAACTAAGAAGCAAGAAGCTTGAACGGAAAGATTTTAAATTTAAAACAAAAGCGTGAACTTTTAGCAAAGTATTGATGATTTTCCTCAAAGGAGAGTGCACCAGAACTTGGGATGTGTTTAATTCACTTATTTTGAAGGAACAATCAAATAATTATCCTTTAAAAATTAATTACTATTGTTTACTAGTTCCATTATTTGGTACCTTATGAAATTTCTTTCCAAATTCAGGTAAATAATACCTTTTTCTTGAGTGCAGGAACGTTCGCCGGATATAAAAATCAGCCGCTTAATAAAATCACTTTTGCTCAGAACGAATGTGATTTTAATAAGCGGCGGGTACTGTATATATATATATATATATATATATCTTATACTATTAAGTGAGCAACATTTATATATATATATATATATATATATATTTCACTGTTCTCGAAAACGGTAGCTCGAAGAGTCACGTGATTTAACACAAACGTGCCCTCCGAAGGGTCAATGTGCACATCGAAGTTAGATTTTCGAATTTTTGATTAGTTTTCTTTTAATTAATAAAAATATGAAAATAAAACTTCCCATTTCTATAATGACGCAGAATGGAGAATCTTAAGAGAGATTTGATTGGTTTATTTGATTTTCATTGATTTAAGTGTATTTTACGTTGAACTAGAGCTACGTTATAAAGAATTATGAGAGATTTGATTGGTTTATTTGATTATCATTGATTTGAATGTATTTTACATTGAACTACAGCAACGTTATGAGGAATTACCAGAGATTTGATTGATTTATTTGATTTTCATTGATTTCAATGTATTTTACGTTGAACTAGAGCTACATTATGAGGAATTACGAAAGATTTGATTGGTTTATTCGATTTTCATTGATTTGAGTGTATCTTACGTTGGACTTGAACTACCTTGGGTACTCAGTGATTTTTTTTTTTTTTTTTTTTTTTTTTGGTTTTAACATGCGTGATAGAGATTGCCGAGGAACCGAGTTACGTGTGTTTTCAAATTCAGGCACAGCGGGTTAGAGGTCTGCAGTCTGCACGGGCCGGGTTCGGGCCGAACTTTTTAATTTGCTCTCGGGCCGGGCCGGGCTCGGGTCAAAAATTTTTTTTCAGGCTCGGGCCGGGCCGGGCTCGGGCTCAGTCTTTTTGTGTATATTCGGGCCGGGCCGGGCCTGAATGAAATTTTCTCCGGGCCGTGCCGGGCCTGAATTAAATTTTCTGGTTTCCTCGTTAATCAACGAAAAAGGAAAATGTTAAAATATTTCTTCAGTCATTTATTTTACGTAATTTTACATGCTTGTATGTCACATAAAGTTCTATTTTGTTAAAAAAGTGTCTGTAACGTCAATTTAATTGTCTATCAGTCTGTCTGTCCGAAATCTGATTTTTCGCAAATATTTTTAGCATATCTCGAAATTAATATATTTTATTTAAAGTAATATTAGATGGTTTCCTATTCAAAATAGTATGCATGTCACTACCAGTTTGCGTACATGTACATAACAAAAGAAATTAGATACATTACTGTGTATAAGGGTTTGTTTCTTATGATCTGTTGAGTTTAGGTGGTATAAAGGCTATAAAATCCTTTCCGCTGTAACTTTTTCTCTAAGGCTCCTTTTCTTTTTATCCAGCGGACGAAAGTAGCATCATTTTTATCAGTGGCAAAAGCAACTTTTCTATTGAATATGGTTTAATTAACATTAAAGTTTTGTTTACCGGAGCACATGAAAGATTCAGATACATTATGGTATATAAGAGGAAATGGTTGAAAGTGCATTTTCAGTAGTATTAACCATTTTAAATACCTTCCTATATTGTTTAATGAATGCTAGTATTTTCGATTTGGCCTTCTGTTTGTCTTTGTGCCTTGTCTATTATAATGAATTTCTGTTTATAATAATTGTCTTGTAAAATTGCAGCAGTTTTGTTAAAGAATGTACTATTGATTGGTTATATAAAACCTCTGCAAAACACATACAAAAAATCTTTTTCATAAAAAGGCATTCTTTTTTTTTTTTTTTTTTTTTTTTTGTTATTTTACATATTTTTGAATCGGGCCGGGCCGGGCCTGGTTTTATCGTTTATTGTCCGGGCCGGGCCCGGGCCGCATTTTTCGACTACATATCGGGCCGGGCCGGGTAAGCAAAGTTTTCGTACGGGCCGGGCCGGGTCCTGGCCTCGAAATTCCGGCCCGTGCAGACCTCTACAGCGGGGTAGGGGTGTCCAGTTATGTTTTTTGGGAGTTTTTTAACATGCGTGATAATGATTGCCGCGGAAAAGAGTTTCGTGTGTTCTGAGATTCATGCACAGCGGTGTAGGGCTGTCCAGTGATTTTTTGTTTGTTTGGTTGGTTGGCTTTCATGTGCGTGAAGTGTACATATGTGCGTTATAGGGATTGCTGCGAAAACGACTTACGTGCGTTCTCTGATTCAACCATTCATCGAATAGTGACTTTTACTGTACCAGTAACAGCTGCAACTCTTTCCAGAATATTCGAAGAATTAACACTTCTATTTTACTGTTTTCGAGAATATTCGTTTTAATAATAGTTTTGTTGCACAGATTCGAGAAGTTCAAAAAATATTTGCTATTGTCAAATAGATCCCATACTAAAACTGTGAGGAAAATAGTTGCCAATCGAAATTTATTTATTTAAACGTTTCAGTTATTCAATTAAAAAGAAATCCTTTAAATATAGTGCCCTGAGAAGCGGGCGAAGCCTGCTAGTAATATATATATATATATATATATATGTATATATATATGTATATAATTTGAATAATTTAATACCTTTGTAACACTCAGCAAACAAAAGATAGATGAAAATACCAACATATAATTAAATTTTAAATGAGATTTATTTCGAATAAAATTATTGTCACGGTGATAATTTAATTTGAGTACCAATAATTAGTAAAAACAAGTTAAAGTACTAACGCAAAAGAGAAATGACACAAACATAACACATGAGCCTAACGATGAAATAATAGTTTGCAAAATCCATTAAATTAATAGAAACAGTCAACATTTTATAGAAAAGAGAAAAGGATAATTTACCAAAGAGATCCGATAAAAAGCAAGAAAGAGAAAAAGAGAATTCATGAATTAAAAATTGAAATTTTAAATGCTGAAAAATAGAAATGTATATATATATATATATATATATATATATATATATATATTGCTCCCTAAGATAAAAGGCGATATATTTTCAAAGAGTGGAATTGAAAAAAAAAAAACTTCTTTTTTCTCCCAAAATTTTTAATATGGCTGCATAGGGCAAAATTTCGTACCAATGTATTCCACGAGAATTACTTTTAACCAAGTATTGTGAATTTACTAAAAATTATTTATAATACTAGGAGTCAACCAATATAAACTTTTTATATATGTAGGAGCATCTCTTCGCATCTTGAGTGACAGTAAACTCCCGGGTGGAGAAAATTTTCAAAAGGACTCGTCAGTATTTTATGGTTGAACCATAGATCTGGGATGTTTTGAAACATGGTTATCGATTTATTTAATTTTTAACCAAAATAATACCAAAAAAAAAAAAAAAAATCCTAAGTTATTGTTTGCAGGCACAAAATTGACTTTCGATGTTTAGTGTTTTTTCTGAGATGAAAATCGTCTGAACTTACAATTTAAAATAATTTTGAAAAATAATAATTCTAATAATTTTCACTGCATGAATTTGTATTGGAAAATGTAGAAGAAAATTTTGTCACGGCCACAATATATTAGTTATAAATTTATTATAGATGACTAAGGTGGGGAAAAAAAATCAAAGCAGTGTTTGGGGACTGCCGATAGAAGTGAAAACTAAGTAACTTGTGAATTGTATCGTCGAGCTATTAGATTATTATTTTCGAATTATTTTTGGTTTGTAAAGAAGTGTTTATGATCTGTATTATAGGATTCGGCATTATATTTCTATCTACCCAAATTAAATGAACTAAGCCTTACATTAGGTAAAAATATTGATTACGTATGAAATTATTTTAATTAGTAGCTAAGATACAAAATAAAACCGATTCAGGACACCCCAAAACGTGTAAATCAGGTGAAATCTCGAATTTCACTTTCGATAATATAAAAGAACTTTAAAATATCTTTCGAATGATGTATTAAAAATAATTTAATCATAATTAAAATTTGAAACATCGAAATTTTAAAATATTACAACGCCATCTGGCGGTCGAAATTTCTGTATTCCACTGTTCGATTCCAAATCAACAAAGCTTTCTAATGATGTATTACTTATGAAATTATTTTAATTAGTAGCTGAGATACAAAAGAAAACCCATTCAGGAGACCTCAAAATGTGTAAATCAGCTGAAATCTCGAATTCCACTTTCGATTCTCATGGAAAGCCTTCGCTGACGATAACGCGAGTTTCATGATTTTTGTTCACCCAAAAGTGCTCGACGCGCCTAAAGAAGTTTTCACTTGAAATGGAAAACCTTCGCTGACGATGACGCGAGTTCCATGATTTTTGTTCACCCAAAAGTGCTCAACGCGCCTAAAGAAGTTTTCACTTAAAAAAAAAAAAAAATCACTAATAGAAAGCCATTTCAGAATGGATCCATTTTCTGGAAAAATAAAACCTATATCTGCTGCGTAGAAATTGCCTATTTTCGCCTGACAGTCCTTTCTACTGGAAATGTAATGCTATTAATTTGTTTATTCCTTTATTGTTTTTCTTTCGTCGAAGAGGGAACAAATAACGCACTTTATCTCATTGTCTATTATTGATTTCATATTTGCCGCATGATAGCGACATTGCAACGGCTTCTGTCTGAACCTAATAACATAAAACTTGCAGTTGTACGGTTACCTTACGTAGATTACCGCTACGAAAAAAAATAAAAATTTTCTTTAAGTGTTTGTTTGTAGGGACAAATTAAAGGCTTAAGATCCCAATTAACTAATGACAAGGGGGATTCCTATTTACAATTTAATGAACACTTGTTTTCCTTCAACATTTTATTAATCAATGGACAAGGAATAAAGTTATTTTTATACTGACGATCACATCTAGAGTTTTCCGTTTTCGGACTTTTCTTGGATTATATCTTAATTCTGGATAATCCATTTAAAGTCCTGTTACTGATAACTTCACTGTTACATAGAAATAACGAAAAATTACACGAATACAAATACATTAAAATTAATCAAGGAATTCCATTACAGAAAAAATGGAGTTTATAAAAAGGAACATATATATATATATATATATATATATATTATCTAAGCGTTTAAGGGGACTTGGTGGCACCGTTGGCTGCACCGCTGAAGTAGGTTTCATGTAAAAACTTATTTTTCCATTTAATATTTATAAATTAAACTATATTTGGTTTGTTCGATAAAATGTATATTCAGGCAACATTTCTTACGGTTTTTGATATTTTTTAGGGATTTGAATTTTTTAAATTTTCTCAGTTTCTATTTTTTCATAAGTTCATTATCTTCAAAATACTTAAATTTCTACACATATTTAAGAAAAGACACATATATATATGCATATATGTGGGAAGTTCCGTGCACAGCCTACAGATGGCGCTGCCTCTGATGCGTATCTTTGAACGAGATGACAAACGGAGGAGTTGAGATCTGGCTGCAGTGGAGATCGGTTGAGACCTTCAGCGCGTAGGCTGACAGGCTCATTTTTCTGCTAATTAGAGCTTGTTGTGCTCTGTATAAGTGTGTAGAGCCATGGAGAGCTCTATACCATAATCTCACTTATTAGAAATAGTACGCGTAGGTACTAATGTGAATTGTAGAGCGAGTCAGTGCTCATATATGTTACTTTCTGTTAGTCCTAGTAATGAAGAGAGCTTGTTATGTGTATTAGGCCTCGAAACCAGCAAATGTTATTGATGGAAACCCTGCTAATATTATCATTTTATCTTTGTGTAAACTGTGTTGTGTACGTAATAAATGTTTTTAGTTATCTTAATCGCACCTCTTCATTGCCCCACCCCTAGACGCCCAGCCAAGATTCTACAAGTGGGGGCTCGACCGGGATATTACCACCAACAAGTTAAAAAAGGTAACTGTTATTGTTATATATTTATCATTGTGTTTGATAGTGGATAATAATGATTAATGCATATATTGAGCAAAAAGAGTTTGAGTTACTATTTTGAATTAGAAATTAATGGTGAAATATTTGAGAACACTTTTGGTTTCACTGTGTGATGAAATTAAATAAATATATTACTTGAGAAGAATGAATAGAAATAAGAATTATGATTGAAAAAATATTCTGAGTAATCTTTTATAATTTTGCTTATTACTGTTTGCAATAATATTTTAACAATATTATAACAATATTATTTTAAAACGAAAGTGAAAACAATAATTAAAGAAAGAATAATGATAATGGTGATATTATATGAAATATGTGTATATAGCAATAATTAAGAAATATATAAGTTGTTCTAAATATTCTATTAAATGGTATAAATTGTTCTGAATGTGTTTATTTAAAAATCATGATAATTTTGATTTGAGAACAAAAACCATAGAATCATTTTTTGAGAAAATTGTTCTCATATTATTTTGTTTCTGTTTAAGTATGATATTAATTTGGTAGAAGTATTGAAATATTTTTTGGTATAAATAATTATTTAGAGTTATAATGGCCCAAAACGTGTTACAAGGCATTAGAAAAGCCGATTTAAGAACAATTGCTGAAGAATTAGGCCTAACTGTTCCGGCGGAAGCTAAGGTACTTGAAATCAAAACTTTGATTGAGAGCTCTGATATTTATAAAAATGATTTAGAATTTGTTAGAGGTGTTATTAAAATGTTAGTAGAAGAACAAAAGTTGAAATCTGTAGAAGAACAAACCAAAATTGAGATAGAAAGAATTAAATTATCCCAGTTAGAAAAAGAAATAGAGTTACAGAATTTAAAGTTACAGGCTGCAGCAAATAATTCTAGTAATAATGTTGAACAATCAAATTCAGAAACCAGTCCACAATCATTAGAGAATTTAATTAGAAGTATTCGAACATTAACCATTTCAGTACCTGAGAAACCGGAAGCTTTGCACTTATTTTTTCAATCCCTTGAAAAAGCATTCGTTTCTAAAAATGTACCGTCTAAATTTAAATCGGAAATATTGATTAATTTATTGGGAGATAAATGTAATCAGGTTCTTGCGTACGTAACCACCGAAGAAATTAACGAATATGAAAAAATTAAGGAATTAATTTTAAGACAATTTCAGCCAACGCCGCGTGAATGTTTAAGTAATTTTAAAAATGCGTTGCGTAATCCGTCAGAATCTCATGTCCAATTCGCTTCTCGTCTAAGCGCTTCTTTTGATTACTATTGTAGATTGAGAGGGGTTAACGATGTTAAGCAATTGTGTGATCTTATAGTTTCCGATAAATTATATGAAACGTTGGATTCTAGAACTAAGGAACATATTAGTGTTCGAGAAGGTCAAAATTGGTTTAAACCCAACGAATTAGGTCGGGAGTGTGATTTATTCTACTCTTCTAGAGGGAAATCGTTAATTGAAACTAATAATAATACGCGAAACGAAAGTTCAGAGAATAAGCGGTTTGTAAACAAAACTCCTTTTAGAAAGACACATTATAATAATAAAGATCCCATAATACGTAATTCGGTATCTAATCAAACTCACGAAAAGCATGAAAGAATGTGTTATATTTGTGGTGCAAAAGGGAAAACATTTCATTTCGCCAGAGTGTGTCCTAAACGTATTTCAGAGAAAAAAGAATTCCGTGAAAATCTTCCAACGAATTCAGTAGTTCAATCCGAAACAAGTCCGATTAACCTAATTGTTAATGAGCTCGAATATGTTGATATTTTAGTGGATGATATTCCACTTAAAGGGTTAAAAGATTCGGGTTCTTCGATTCTAATTGTAAATAAAAATAGCATTCCACAGACTAAAAATGTTATTTCTTCAACCACTCTAGTTAGCTGCTTTAATGAAAAGAAAGATGCAAATCTGACTGAATTTAAAATATCTTTACCTAATCATGATTCAATAAACATAATCGGTGCTTTATGCAACAATTTGTCATGTGACGTAATTCTCCCTGGTAATATCTTTCATATTTTGAAACAACAAAATAAACAGGAAACACATGTTTCGAATTCCGACATAGGGGGGAAAAATTTTCTAAGTTCGGGGGAAAGCAATTTCGATGAAGCAAATGAGTGTTCTTTTCCTGTATTCGATCGAAAGGAAAATGAAATAGATACTTTTTTTTCAAATATGTGCAATTTTTCAGAAGAAGAAAAATTCGATGTCAGTTATATTTTAGATAAGTCGTTAAAAGAGAGATTAAGCGAATTAATAAAAAGTTATAAGCCAGTTAAAACAAAAAGTACTGATTTAAAAATGTCCATTATTTTATCTGATGATATACCAGTGTGCTCACGCTCTCGCAGATTATCATTTGTAGAGAAATCAGAGGTGGATAGACAAATTGACCAGTGGTTAAAGGATGGTATAATTAGAGAAAGTACATCAAATTATGCTTCGCCAATAGTGGTGTGTAGGAAAAAAGATGGAGGAATAAGGTTATGCTGTGATTATCGTGCTTTAAATAAGAAAATAATTAAAGATAAATACCCGTTGCCAAATATTGAAGATTTATTTGATAGATTAGGGGAGGGTAAAGTTTTTTCGACACTAGATTTAAAGAATGCGTTTTTACAAGTTGATGTAGAGGAAAAAAGTAGGAAATATACAGCTTTTGTGACTGATAATGCCCAGTATGAGTTTCTAAAAGTTCCCTATGGATTATGTAATAGTCCCTTAGTATTTCAAAGATATGTAAATTATGTGTTTAAAGACCTATTAAAAGAGGGTACTGTAATTATTTATTTAGATGATATAATTATTCCATCTAAAGATGAGAATGAAGGGTTAGATAAATTAAAACGTGTGTTAGAAACGGCATCAAAATTTGGTCTAGAGTTAAATTTAAAGAAATGTCAGTTTTTGAAACGTAAGATCGATTTCTTAGGTCACATAATTGAGAATGGCACGATTAAACCCTCAGTAGAAAAAACTCTTGCAGTACAAAATTTCCCAGAACCCCGTAATGCTAGGGAAGTGCAGAGTTTCTTAGGTTTAACGGGTTACTTTAGAAAATTTATTCGTTCCTATGCCAACATAGCAAGACCACTCAGTGACTTATTACGTGCTTCCTCTCCATTTAAATTCGAGAAAGAACAGAAATTGGCTTTTCAAAAGCTGAAAGACATTTTATCAAATACGCCTGTCTTACATCTTTTTAAGCAAGGTTATAAGTTAGAAGTTCATACAGATGCATCTAAATTAGGATTCGGTGCAATCCTATTACAAGAAGATGACGATGGACAGTACTATCCAATCCATTATATGAGTAAAAAGACCTCTGTACAAGAAGAAAAATACTGTAGTTATGAGTTAGAAGTATTAGCGATAGTAGAAGCCCTTAAAAAATTTAGGAACTATTTATTAGGTAGTAAATTTAAAATTTATACTGACTGTCAAGCGTTCACTAAAACTTTAGATAAACGTGAATTGACACCTAAGGTAGCCAGGTGGTCTTTCCTGCTACAGGAATTCGACTACGAAGTAGAACACCGTCCTGGTAAACAAATGCAGCATGTTGACGCTCTTAGCAGACACCCTGTAATGGCTGTAAATACTGATACCCTTACTCATCGTATTGCGACTGCTCAAGAAAATGATGAGTTTATCAACACTATGAAATCTCTTTTACAACAGAACCAAAATGACGAATATGTGTTGAAAAATAATGTTTTATATAAAGTGTTAAATGATAGGGATGTACTAATTGTCCCAGAGATCATGCAAATCGAGGTCGTAAAGAAATGTCATGCCTTAGGACATTTTTCGGCTAATAAAACTGAAGAGTTAGTTAAACGAGAATATTACTTTCCTAATATGAAAAAATGTATAGATAATGTTGTAAAAAGTTGTGTAGAATGTATACTTGTAAATAAGAAACAGGGAAAAGGAGAAGGTTTTTTGAACCCTATCCCTAAAGGCGATATACCATTATCCACGTATCACATCGATTTTGTGGGTCCATTACCGACCACCAACAAAAACTACAATCACATTTTTACAGTCATCGATGGATTTAGTAAATTTTCGTGGCTATACCCGGTTAAATCCACTTCTTCAGCAGACGCCATGCAAAAATTAAAACAGCAAGCTGCTATTTTTGGTAACCCCGCAAGAATAATATCTGATCGTGGACCTGCGTTCATATCTAAGGAATTTGCAGATTACTGTAAATCAGAGGGAATTGAACATGACACCATCACAACTGGAATCCCAAGAGGGAATGGTCAAATTGAGAGACTTCATCGAACAATCATTCCTGTATTATCCAAGTTATGTATAAATGACCCTAACAAGTGGTACAAGTTTGTTGAGGCTGTTCAGAGAACTATTAATTCCACCACATCGAGAAGTACCAAAAGAACTCCTTTTGAACTACTCACTGGAGTAACAATGAGAAAGAAAGAAGATAAGAGAATACTAGAACTTCTCGAAGAGGAAAGGATAAATTCCATGCTTGATAATCTTAACATCATTCGTGAAGAAGCAAGAAAAAATATTCTTAAGATTCAGGAAGAAAATCGCCGATGTTACAACAAGAAGAGAAAGAAAGCCCATGTATATAAAATTAATGATCTAGTTGCCATCCAGCGAACTCAGTTTGGAACCGGCATGAAACTAAGACCAAAATTCTTAGGTCCTTATAAAGTTGTGCGAGTAAAGAACAAAGACAGATATGAAGTCGAGAAGATAGGCGATCACGAAGGACCTATACATACTAGTACTTCTGCAGACCATATGAAATTATGGTCCACAAACTAAATAGACTGAACTAAATGGACTGATAAACATTACAGAAAAAGTTAACTGTGAATTTTTATGTACATAATTTTTTTTAATGTATGTTTCTCTTTTTTGTTTTTTTTTCTTTTAATTGTATTTTGCAGATATCCTTTAGTATCCCAGGTTGGTTTACGGTGAGGTCACCGCAACATCAGAATGGCAGAGCGTTGTGGGAAGTTCCGTGCACAGCCTACAGATGGCGCTGCCTCTGATGCGTATCTTTGAACGAGATGACAAACGGAGGAGTTGAGATCTGGCTGCAGTGGAGATCGGTTGAGACCTTCAGCGCGTAGGCTGACAGGCTCATTTTTCTGCTAATTAGAGCTTGTTGTGCTCTGTATAAGTGTGTAGAGCCATGGAGAGCTCTATACCATAATCTCACTTATTAGAAATAGTACGCGTAGGTACTAATGTGAATTGTAGAGCGAGTCAGTGCTCATATATGTTACTTTCTGTTAGTCCTAGTAATGAAGAGAGCTTGTTATGTGTATTAGGCCTCGAAACCAGCAAATGTTATTGATGGAAACCCTGCTAATATTATCATTTTATCTTTGTGTAAACTGTGTTGTGTACGTAATAAATGTTTTTAGTTATCTTAATCGCACCTCTTCATTGCCCCACCCCTAGACGCCCAGCCAAGATTCTACATATATGTATGTATATATGTATGTATATGTATGTATATATATATATATATATATACATATAAAAGAGTACTTCCACTCACTCACTCACTGACTCATCAACGCACAGCAAAATCTACTGAAGCCACTGACTCGAAACTGGGTCAAATTATAGAACATATAGTGTAAGCATCCCCTAAGAAGCGATTTTGCGAAATTCGCCCCCCAAGGGAGTGTAGGGGACAAAATGTGATTTCACAAAAACCTTCATATCTCAATGAAAAAAAAACAGATATCCGTAAAATTTTTGCTTTAAAATATAGCTAATTTAATTATCTAAAAAACAATTTCTGGAATTTTAGAAGTTCGGTCCCCAAGGGGGAAAAGGGGGCAAAACGTGATTTCACATGCGCAAAACGTGGTTTCACATGCTCCTATATATCTCAAACAGAAAAACAGATATATGTGAAATTTTTGCTCTAATATATAGCTAATACAAATACCTAAAAACTTATTTCTCGAATTTTCGAAATTCAGCCCCCAAGAGGGGAGAAAAAGGGGCAAAACGTGATTTGAAATAATCCTTTATATTACAAAATTTTAGAAATTCGTCCCAGGTGGGGCGGGAAAAGGGGGCTATGGGGTAAAAAAATAGAAATATTGTTAGACCGTTCAAAATTGGTACAGATAGGTTTTAGAGCTCTGCAAGTCAAATGAGGATATTTTTGAAAGTGTAAAGTTATTAGGAAGATCAGAAAGGTGTGGGGGGGGGGGGGGCGGAGGGGCAAAAAAATAAAAATAGAGTTAGACCGTTCAAAATTGGTACGTAAAGGTTTTTGATACCTACAAATCGATTGCGGATATTTTCGAATTTGCAAAGTTATTAGGAGGGGCGGGAGGAGGGTACGGAGGGGCAAAAAATAAAAATAGAGTTAGGTCTTTCAAAATTGGTACATAGAGGTTTTTGATACTTACAAATCGATTGCGTATATTTTCGAATTTGTAAAATTATTAGGATAGACGGGAAGGGGAGGTGAAAGGGCAAAAATATATAAATAAGAGTTAGAGCGCTGAAAATTAGTGTTGTAGGTTTTGAGGCCCGATAAATCGATTGCGGATATTTTCGAAAGTACAGAATTATTACGAAGGGCGGGAAGGGATCGGGCGCAGGGGTAAAAATAAAGAAATTCAGATAAAATGTTGGAAATTAGTATTATTAGGTTTAAAAGCCCGAGAGAACGACTGCGAGTATTTTTTAAAGTCTAAAATAATTAGGAGGGGCGAGAACGGTAGGTGAAGGAGCTTGCGAGCCTTGCGCGCCTGTATGCGCTGCCGCAGGCAGTGGTGGCCCAATCCGATTATTCCACTGATGGGAGAATTTTTTTTTTTTTAATTTATGTTTTTTCCTTACGATAATATTGTGATTCATTAAGAGTGTTGAACATAAATGCGCGCGCGCAGCTCACAATTGCCTGCGCTGCCAAGGGCAGTGGGGACCCGTTGCGACATTTTTTCCAATCACATTTTTTTTTTCTCTTTTTTTTTTTTTCGCATGATAAAAATTGATGTAAGTTTGAGAATTCATTAACTATAGTGATTCATTTAAAAATAGTGACCGGTGAAGTGGGCGTAGCCTGCTAGTATATATATATATATATATATATATATATATATATATATATATATATATATATATATACTGTGTTTTACAGAACCTACCAAAAAGAATTAGGGAACTGAAAAGATTTACAGAACCTACCCAAAAGAACTCGTATTTTGCAATATTTTTTTTTAAAAAGGAAAAAATATTAAAAATAAAAATATAACAAAAAACACCCATCCCCCCTTAGACATGCATTTTTTAATTTTTTTCTCTAAACCTAATTAATAAATTTCTAAACCTATCTCTAATTCTTTTAAGTAGGTTCTATTAAATACCCCCTTAAATGTCTATAGACGTTTTAGCATTTTGAAGAGCATGAAATCATGAAAAATTGCAAATTGAGAAAACGCAATTTTAAGGTTTCAAATCAGTAAAAAAATATATCAAGAACCATAAGGACTGTTGCCTGAATACATATTTTATTGAACAAAACTAATACAGTTCAATTTATAAATATGAAATGAAAATGTAAGCTCTTACAAGAAATAACCTCCTTCAATGGTTCCAAGTCCCCTTAAGGCTAAATATTTTTGGAAAAATATTCTGATATGGCATTTACACCATTTTCTCACACCCTTCCTTACTCTTGAAAAGTTATTGCAATTTGAGGTGAGTTTCAGTGGGGGTATCGAAGCAAGTATAAAGTAAGCAGCGCAACGTCTATGGGGACTGTGTCCACCATTTTGGGTTGCAATCGTCATATAGGGTAAGTACACCAGTGATTGACACTTTTAGAGCAATCTCTAATGTTTTTAATGTTCTAGTCATCAGAAAATATTTTTAGAAATCTTAAGTTAGTACAGATGGTATGAAAGACATTCAGAATCACATATATGTTAAAATATATACATTTAATTAAAATTATTTTTTTTTTATGAATTTTTATTTGACACTCACTCAGTGTTCCAGTCATTGACAATGCCAGTCTTTCCTTTCATCAGTAATTGGCCCCCTATGTTCCAGTGTTTGACACTGCTAGTTAATCATTTTACCAGTTATTAGCGCCCTAGGCTCCAGTGTTTGACATAAAATGTTAAAATTCTTATATGTAAAATATATTATTTTATTATTTTACTTATTTATTAATTATTTCGGGAGAGATGTCAATTACTCGAGCATGCCAATCACTGGGGCACCTACCCTATACAAACCTTTATTTCATACCGGAATTATTTTAGAAAAACGATGACACTATTAGTCGTTTGCCTGATAAAACGATTACATGCGATTTCGGATTTTTAAAGTTTCTCTTACCTATCCCGCAATGCAAACATCGAGTTTGATTACACACTGTATGCTTTCTTTTGTCTACTTGTAATTTTTTTGTGGTTGGTTGTTTTTCTGCCGCCCGACCGCTACTGCAATTGGCGCTCCTGCAGGCGACCATTTTTTAGAATTGCGTTGTAATTTTTACCCTATACTCGTTTTATGAGGTACTGTATTTAAAAGTTTCTAGTGCACTTTAAAAACAGTTCAAAATAGTTTTAGAAACAGTAATATTTGATATCTCTGCGTGTGCGTAAAAAGTAGGGGGGCATGAGTTCTCATCCACTCTACGTTTGAATTTTAAAGCGACATTTATTTTATTTTTTTTTAATTTTTATTCTAAAGCTTATTTCAAATTATTTAAATAGTAGCGCTCACACCCTTCTTTCGCACTTATTCATCTAATTTTGAGTAGTTCTGTATATTGTCCATAAACTTCTATAAATCGTATATAAACTAAATAATACTTAAATTTAGCACAGCAAAAGACTGTATGACGCAACTTGAAATACACTTTAAGTTCTTTCCAACCATAGCACTAATACATTAAATTTTTTTGTGTCCTGTAAGCGAATGATAGATTCTTTTTAATCTTATTATATGAAAAATATTCTTTTATCCATATAATATATATATATATATATATATATATATATATATATATATATATATATATATATAGTAATATAATAATAATTTAATATTAGCAGTGCAAACATTTGAAATTTAATTTCAGTATTCAAACAATTATTCTGATCAAAAATGAAGACCACCCAAATCAAACCAAAAAAGAAATAAAGTATATCTATATCTATATATATATATTGTAGAGTGTTGTCTAAAGTTTCTAAACTGCACCAATAAGAAGGTTCATCCATAGACGTAGCGTATTTGAATACTTTAGTATGTCTCTTTACACGAACTTCTGGTTTAATCCAAATAAATAAATAACACCATGTGTTACAGATTTAGAATATTGTGTTTGGACGTCCTGCTAATATCTATTATTAAGCTATGCTGACTTCAGACTCACACACACACACACAGAAATACAGACAGATTAGCATTACTCTGTCTGTGCCTAAATCTAATTTTCGGATTCTGGGCATCTCAGGACACCCTTTTCGGAAGATCTATATTGTGTTGGAATGTATCCGGACCTACGGGTGAATCCCAAAATGTGCATCTCTAATAAAAATTCCATTTCGTAAATTTCACACAAAAACAATAATTTCATTACCATATATGGGTAAGTTAAACTAATAATTAATATTAATTTATCTACGCTGTGCAGTTTTGTGTATATGATATATTAAACTGTGAGTATAAACTTATATATTAAAATGTATGCGAGAGTGTAATATGTATGCATAGTATGAGTATATATATATATATATATATATATGTACATATACAGGGTGTTCCAAAATTCCCACACCCCCCTCCTAACTCGAAAATGAGTCATAATTGGGAAAAATGGCGAAACACGTGTTCAATGAATTCGAAAGGGACCTCTTTTGGGGAAAAAAGTTTGGGTTCTGGGGGCCGCTAGGGAGGGCAACTTTAAAATTTCAAACTGGAAGGTATGTTTTGTGATACATCCCTGGAAACGTCTTTCCAAAACAATGAATTTGATATAAATAGTTTTGTCGTACAGTGATTATTAAAGGGGATACATATCCACATTTCAAAAGTCTAAAAATTCACGTATGTCTTTAATAATCATTGTAGGGCGAAACTATTTATATCAAATTAATTGTTTTGAAGAGACGTTGGATGTATCGCAAGACATACCGTCCTTTGAAATTTTAAAGTCCCCCCCCCCCCACCTCTCCACGGACTCAATCGTTTTTCACCAAAAGAGGCCTCTCTCGAATTCATTGAACATGTGTTTCGCCATTTTTCCCAATTCCAACTCATTTTCGAGTTAGGAGGAGGGGGGGGGGACTTTTGGAACATCCTGTATATATATATATATATATATATATATATATATATATATATTATTTGTGTGTATATACCAAATGCAGATGTTACTTTTTTTATGCATCACTGTTTAAATTAAATCTAATTGAATTATTGTGATTATTTAATATCAATATTAACAAATATGTCTATAGACAACGCATTTCGTAATTAATCAATTAATTTATTTAAACACTACCCAGTTTAGTAAGGATCCTGTATATCTGAATACTAAAATTTTTGTTTCTTCTGCGTAACGTAAAAATTTCGTAAATTTTACGACTGATTACCTTTAATTATTATTATTATTATTATTAATATTATAACCCTATTTTAAATTTTTTGCGCATTTCACCGAGCTTTTATCAAACGTATAATCTGGAATATACTAAACAATTATTCTAAAAGCCAGTGATGCCAGATGGTCGAAAATTATTTCCCCAAACAGGTCTTGAAATTTCCCCAAATCAGGTTTTTTTTTTTCGAAAAAATCCCCAACTTGATTTCTACTAAAAAAGGAAAATAAAAATTTTTTCAAAAAAATAAAAATAAAATATATCAAGCAGATTTAAGTGGATTTAAGCTCAGATTTTTCCCCAAATGAAGGCAATTTTTGAAAAAAAATCCCCAAATAACAATAAAGCTATTGAAAATCCTTGGTCGTAGGGATAAATCATTACGCTGCCAACATTGACAGAAAGTTGAACTCCCCAGATTTGTCCCCAAAAATTTTAAAATTCCCCAAAATGAAGTCCCCACAAACATTTGGTCCCCAAAATTGTCCCCAGAAGCCTCAAAAATCCCCAAAATGTCTACAAAATCCCCAATCTGGCATCACTGCTATAAAAGAACTAAAAACAGACGATGTTTCTTTATAACAACTGTTAACAAATAATTGTCAAATAAAAACATATACACAATAAATAAATAAATAAAATTTAAGTAGAATAGAAAATAAAGAACAATAATTAAAATACATTTCCAAAATAAAAATTGGAGAAGATTATTATTGGGAGAATAATTCTTTAGTTTTCTAAATTAATAAATGATCTTCAACTAGCCTCCCTTTTTACTTTCTCTTACCCATAAGGTAGAGAAAGTATTGTTTTTGGGTCAAATTTTCGAACGCGAGATTTTGTTATATTTACACGTTTTGAGGTCCCCTGAATACGAAAATCATGTTTTTAGCAAATGGTCTGTGTGTGAGTCTGTGTGTGTGTCTGTGTGTCTGTTTGTTATCAGCATATCTCAAAAACAAATTATGGCAGAAAGTTCAAACTTGGTATTCTAAATGTGTATCATATAGGGATGCTACAGTAAGCTTTTCGTTAAGATCAAGCAAATGGTTCGTGTACAGGGACAATCAAGAGAATTCTAATACATTACGTCTATGGGGGAAATTGCAGGAAAATAGAGTTAAACGTCTATAGACTGCACTAAACCAAATGAAACAAATATATATTTTTTGTAATAGAGACAGTTAACTGGGAAAAAAATTTTGTGTACGTAGGAGCCTCGCCTTCTCCCCTGGGGGGGGAAGTCCCCCCTCGAGGGGAGTAAATTTTCATGATGGGTATCTTTCAAAAGAGCTCGCCAATACCTTTAAAACGAATGGTTGGACCATCGATCTGCGATAATTTAAAACAAAGTTATCGATTTTTTTTACTTTTAACGAAAAAAAAACTTAGAAAAAAAAATTCGTATTTTTTTTTTTTTTTTTTTAATATTGAAAATAAAATGGACTTTTTTTTTTGGATATTTGGTGTTATACTACTTCTCTAATATGGAAATCGTCTGCCTTATCATAAAAGATAATTTTTTAAATAATAATTTTAACAAATTATTTTTTAAAAAAGAGAAATACTTTTTAATAACCGAATTAAATTCTATATAAATGTAGGTGTATTAATGAAACGGGGGGTTGAGGGGGGCTACCGCCCCCCTCATACAGAACTAATTATCATATAAAACTCTTCAGAAGCCTAATATGAATTGTTTAACATAGGCTTACATACCAGTACTCGTTATCTTACCTATTAATCTGCAACCTGTATTTATATAGTATTAAATTTCAGGGTAAGAGAAAGTCGTGTGAGTGACACACCAGATTATTTACAATAAATATGAATAAAACAAATTGAAATTTATCCTACAACTACATGGATCTACATTTACACGTCATATTTTTTTAGTCTTTGTAACTCAGGAGAAAGTATAAAGTATAATAAATTGAAATAACTAATAAAATGAAGCAACATGAACATAAAATTGAGCAATCTCCCTTTTTTTTTTTTTACGATTTTTCCTAAGCTTCCAACAGTTGTAAGATGCATCATAAAAGTTATTTATCTCTTAGCGGATATTTTAGCCGATATTTTCCGACGCAAGCTTGCAGCTGATAAAGACGATAATTACAAGTGTTCTATTAAAACAGATATTCGCTATTTGATAGCTATGATTTTTACTTTTTCTTACTCATATATATAGTAGTGAAAGTATTGTTTCTGGTCAAATTTTCGAAATTACGAGTTTTCGTTATATTTTATACGTTCTAAGGTCCCCTGATTCCAAAATTCATATTTTTAGCTATTGATGTGTCCGTGTGTCCGTCTCTGTGTGTCTATTATCAACATGTCTCAAGAACAAATATAGCAGGAAGATCAAACTTGGTATTCTTAATCTGTATCATACAGTGGTGCTACACTAAACTTTTCGTTGAGGTCAAGAAAATGTTTCGTGTACAGGGAAATTCAAGAGAATTCAAATACATTACGTCTATGGGGGAAATTTCTGATAAGAACAGTGTAATATCTATAGGCTGCTCTAAACAAAATGGATTGAACATATATTTTTATGTGCATAAAAGCTTGTTTTGTGTAGATTGTGTTATGGAAATCATTCATCATTCGTTTACAGGGCTACCCAAAGTATTTGGTTATATTAGAGCGAGTGGCGGTTCTACATTGAGGGCCAGTGGGCATGGCCCCCCTTTTTCTCGATTAACATAGTAATAATAATAATAATTTTGTTTTTTTATAACTGTTCAAAAACATATATACAAAATAACTACGTCTATCTAACTTTTTCTTAATTTTCTTTCATTATCATTTATTTGTCAATATATTTTTTCAGCTGTCACAAATCACTAATGACTGAGAGAGAGACCGCTACTTCCCTTTTCCTTATCTAATACAGCGGGCCGTTTTCAATCGGCCCGAAATTGGCGTGTTTATTTGTACAGTTTATTCTACTAGAAGATCGGGTTAACATATTTGGCGACTAACTGCTTTATCAGTTTAAGCACACTGTAATTTTCTCGCCGATGGGCCAGCAGATTCCTGCCCTTTGGAATAAAACTATAGGGAAAAAGCTGTCTGTTAACCACGGGCAATATTTGACGACTTTTGCATTACGTTTTTCTTTTTTTTTTCCTCATTGATTTTTCGGTGAATTTTTTAGAGTTATATATGACAGTTTAAAATTTTAGTGTTCAAAAAAAGAAATCTGGTAATAGTCAAAAATATTTTCTAGACTAGCCTTTGAGATAAAAGCTTGTATAAGAATTTAAGACCTCTTTAACTAAAGTGTTTTGAATTTAAATGAGGGGGGGGGGGGGTAAAAATAAAAATAAAATGCGTTTTTTTTTTTTTTTTTTTTTTTCCCTTCAGAATAGTGTATTAAAACTTCTATGTAAATAAACTGTAAAATTTTTAGATAAATAATTAATGGATTTACACGGATAAATGGATTAAATAGCTGCATAAAATTGTGATTCATTATTATTATTAAAGGGTTTTTCTTTTAAATGCGATTTAATAGAAACATCCGCAATGTTTCTTTTTCTTTATTTTATTTTCTTTCTTCCGTTTTATTTCCTTATTGAAAGTTAACTTAAATTACCTAAAATTAAGTGAGAAACCTGTTTTTTTTTTTTTTTTTTTTTTTTTTAAATATGTATCTACATTACTATAATCATGACTTTCTATATTCCAATAGATAGGAAACATGAATATATAACACTTGAAATTCTATAATTAAAAGATTTAGGGATATGATTAGCGTAAGCTAAATAATATTACACTCTGAGACATTTGAATTTAAATTTTAATGGTGTGTAGTGTTAGGGTTAAAGCCAGTTGACTAAAAGAGGGTCCTATACCTGAGTGGTGTACTCTCTGTAGAAAGTCTTTCTAAGTGTTACATAGCCCTTTTTATTTGAGTTTTGAAGAAAACCATAGTAAACTCCAAATGTATATGTCGACGAAAGCGATCTGGTATCGAACTAGGCAATTTCCTTCTACTAGCTTCCAGATATTTAAATTTTGATATTCCATTGATCAGAACATTGCAGAATTTTTCAATTGTATTTATAAAACTTTAATTTTTATGATAATTTTATGCAATGTTTTCCATAGTGTTGAATTAAAGATTCGCCATCATAAAAAAAAAAAAAAAAAAAAAAAAAAAATACGAAATTTCGTTTTACATCCCATTTTATTAATGTTTTTTTCATGTTTGAATAATGAATAGTATTAAAGTTAAATTACACATCATACGATAGATCGGGCCCCACCTGTGAAAATTTGCACGAGCCGCCACTGATTAGAGCTATATTTGGAAATTGCTGGAAGTCTATTTCATTTTGTGTTAGGTGTTTTTCACATAAAACTCAATTTACGTACCCAATGTGACGTGCATATATTTTATATCGATTTGTAATAACGTCTAGTTTATAATGGTATAGTTAGATTTTGCTTAGGGGGTCGTCTACATATTAAAACTGGCATCAACTTCATTTTTTTCAGTGGTAACCCCTATTTTTTATAATTTATTTGAATTATTTGGATCAAGCCATCGCGGAAAATGGTATAGTTTATATATTTTCCTCAATTTTTCATGAAGTTATAAGCTGTCAAAGTATGGTGATGCTAATGTTAAATGAATGGGACAAACATTAATTCATATCGTCCCAAAAAATTATTATATTCAAATTCTGTTTTTTTTTTTTTTTATGCGTTAGAATGAAGTGACCCAAACATATTCCAAGCATATTTTTGATTAAAAAAAAAGTTTTTTTTGAATTATGAAAATTATTAATAAATTCATATTTGAAAAAATTATGAATTATGACCTATGTTAATTTTTGCACGAATAGAACGAGCATCATCAAAAACATGGGTTTCCAAATTTACAGCTCGTTCCTAACATTATTTTTTGAGTTACAGTGATATTTCATTTTTTCTGCTGTTAGAGGGCCGTCACTTGTTATAATTTGTATCCTCTGTGAGTAAATGTCTGTATATATTTTGACGTAAAACTATTTTAATTTATATTTTTGTTATTCTAATTGCTTTCTAAGCAACATTTCGATGTTTATCGTACAGATTGGCTAATATTTATAAAATTATCGCAATGCAAGCGAGAGATTTTGAAAGAATTTAAAAAGAAATAAAGCCCCGCCTCCATATCGCGGAAACAATATTAAAAAAACTAGTTTACATATTCGTATTTGACTCTATATATGACACTGGTATGCATAAATATCAATGGCATTTACTACATTGAATGCCGGAGACAAAATTTAAATGATTTAATTGCAAATATGTAAAAAATTTTATTTTATAATGTAAAGTTTTAGAAAATTGTGTAAAGGCGTGGCTTCCGTTGCAAAAAGGAATATATCCTGAAATGTCAAGTCTTTCTTCTTAAATATTACATAATTTTTCCTAGTTTCTCACTGCTAAAATTCTATTTTAACCCTGTTGCTGCTTTTTTTTTTAACTTGAATATTGTAGGGTTCGTACACCTCAAGTTAAATATCATGATTTAGGAAACGCAAAAGGGCGAGGATTATTGTTTGAAAGAGGAATACGCAGGGAACAATCTTTCTTTCTTTCTTTTTCTTTCTTTTTTTTTAATTATTATAATTAACATTTAATAATTTTTATGAGATTTTTTCAAACGAATTTTCGGCTTTAATTTTGTTGTGACATTTTCACATTTGTTTACTGTACCGTTTGTAAGCTAATGTTATTTAAATTTTATCGCATGACGTAACAAAATATTAAATTTTTATTAAATCTTTTTTTTTTTAATACAAAATCAAACAGTGGAAGATTTTTTTCTTTTTTAATTATTGAATATATTATTGAAACAAAGCGCAATATTATTTATTTTCGATTATTCTAATCACGGTGTAAAATTCACATTTATTATGGAAAAACAATTTAAAACAATGTCTTATTACTTTTAAAAATATAGATGTTATACATTTAAAAATAATAATTCAAGTACAGTAGACAACTATATAACGGCGGATATTCATTCAAGGCAATAGAAAATCATTTTATATGGGACATACTTTATCAGACCAATTTATGCAAATTCAATCCAACACTGAAAATTTTTATTTAATTTAATTTTGTATTTTATTGTTTTCTAAGTAAGGTTTCGATGTTTGCTATATACAAATCAGTCTGTTTTTGTAAGATTAACGCATTCCAGGCGGGAAATTTTGATTGCCTTCCAAACAGATAATAAACCCCACCCTCTGGCTTTTTCTGAAAATGCTTTTTGTTTCCTTAATTTTAATTTGTTTGACTCTTTATAGAGCATTTCCTCGTGATGTCTGGTGGTTGGCAAAAAAGCGCGCTCGACTTTCCCGCGCCCCGCCCACCATTGATTTTCCGTTGGCAATCCGCCATCGCTATGCTTTTCCCAAGCCTTTTTGCCAACCACTCATAAAAGTTGAGATGTTTGTTTACAAACAAGGAACTGCCCTATAGACTTCTAGAATATATAAACGAGTGAAAGTTGCCGTTTTGATTGTTGATGACAAAATTTCTATTATTTAACACTTTCGGGACCACTGACGTAGATTCACGACATTTGAAAATCTGTAACTCCGCCAATTGACGTTCCTTTCAAAAATTTTATGCATTATCTTAAGTATATAGCCAAAATTCATATTTTTACAATGAAACATAAAATGGATACAACTACTTTGATTAGGAAAACATAATTATAATGTATATCCATTTTTAATATAAATGTGATTACAAAAATTTTGTTCTGAAATATTGTAACTTCGAAAATTAACGCCCACAGGCGGACCTTACTGTCAATAATATTATAGCAGGGATGGAACACGGGCGCAATATTCATACCACTATCAATGTAAAAAAAATTTCTACTTCTTAAATCAACGATATTATAGTTAGAGAAATTTCTTTAACGAATACCGGTATGAATTCTGCGCTCGTGTTCCATCCCTGTTATAGTTTTAAAAAATTAAAGAACACGCTTTTATAGAAATGTGAACTAAAAAGCACAAAATATCTATCTTAGTATTACAATGCAGGGGAAGAGAAAATCGTGTGAGTGACACACCATAATATTTACATACATTTAAATCTTTAATTAAAATAATTTAGAATTAAACAAAAACCATTTTTTAAAAATCTCCCCTCACTGAGATCGAACGCTAGACTTTTAGGTTCGTAGTGCGGCGCCTTACCTCACAACCACGGCGTTCACGTTATAGGGAAAATCTTACAATATAGATTTTTACAATTAAATCTTACAAGTAAATCTTTTTTTTTACAATATAGATTTTTTGTTTGCTCCCAGAGCGGTTACAAAGATACATACAGGTGAAGCCAATAAAAGCGTGTTAAAAAGACAAAAGCATGCGGTCGCGAAAGCGTTAATCGTGAATTTTGTTAAATAATTTGATGTTTTAGAGAAACGCATGAAGACATAACCTATTGCCCAAAATAGGAATGATTTTGAACCGTATCTCCTTTTTATTGAATTTTAAATGTCCTTTCTCAGATTTTAGTTTAAATCTTGTTATCTATATTTTTGTATATTGTAGGTTTGTACCCCTCAGATTAAATGTAAAACATTATACAGAGTGTCCTAAAAGTTCCAGTACTGACGCTGATGTATTTTTTATTTACAAAACAACAAATCTTAAAACGATTGTTTTTATGCCAATGATAAAAGCACATTTAAAATAACGGAGGAAAAAATACAGAACTTACATTCATAATAAATGTTTAAAATGTCCACCATTTTCTAGGAGGCAAAGCTGAACTCGTTTGCGCATGTGTTTAGAAACGCGTTTTAACATGCTGGGAGTGACTTCTTGTAGAGAAACCTGTACACACCTGCACAGAACCTGTATTACGAAATTGTCGAACGAGCTGATATAGCGTATTTTTACTCGGTGTTGCATCATCTGGATATTTATATCGCCAAACATCTTTGCATCTTTCAAACGATTTACATTCAAAATGAGCTTCAAACAGCGTAATTCTCTGAATGCGTGATAAACTCATTTCACTATGTAGAACAAAATAACTTAAAAGTTTATTCTCACACAACTTGAGCGAGAAAAGAAACAAACGATACAAATTAAAGAATTGATACAATAATAAGCAGACGATAAAATTTAATATTAAAAAAAAAAAAAATCATGGACACAATAAGTTCTTTAAGTTGGAGTACTGGAACTTTTAGGACACACTGTAGTAACACTTTCATGCGGGGCTGTATAAAATAAAAATATACCCAACAGAAGTAGATATTTTTTTTTTTTTTTTTTTTTTTTTTAATATTAAACACTTTTTTTTTCTTTTTACCCCTATTATTATTATTATTATTATCATTATCACTATTATTCTTTTATCTTGCTATCTAGATTTTTGTAATTAAACATTGGAGGGTTCATATGACTCAAACTATTTAAATTTTTACGTATGAAGTGACGGATTAAACTATTCTACGTTTAATAAATATAAACCACTTAAAAATTTTTATTTTATAAGTGAAGACAGTACATTTTGTAAATGAGTTTCGTTTTTTGTTATACAATTAAAATTTCTGTACTTTTTTACTTTCCGAACACTATAGTGAGGAAAGTATTGTAATCATGTCAAAAATCCGAATTCGAGATTTTGATGTTTCTATACGTTTTGAGGTCCCCTGAGTCCGTTTTCACTATTTTTACGATGATGTATGTATGTGTGTGTGTATGTGTGTATGTGTGTATGTGTGTATGTCTGTGAACACGCTAGCGTCTAAAGGCTTTGTTCGATTAACCTGAAAGTTGGTACGTATATTGTAAGTCACCATAGTACGAACCCTATAGATTTTGGTGAATCTAGCACTTATAGTTTTTTTACAGGGACACAAAGAAAAATTCTTTATCATTATGGCTGTAGTTTATTGGTCTAATCTAAACCTGTAGATGGCGCTGCGCGCCGATATTAATGTTCTGTTTCTTCTTTTCTCTTAGTGTGTGTTCTTCGTGTTCGTTTATGTTGTATGTAATAAATGTGTGTAGCCGTAATTTGCTCTCCTATTTTTTTGGAATTATGTCTTGAATTCAACTCCAATGAATAGACAGGAAACTCAGAGGCCGGCAGTCCCCACGAATCTGGACCGATAAGGTAAGATATTTACCTTATTTAAATATAATATTCTGAAATGTTTATTAATCATTATATATGAAGGATATATCTGAAATGAGTCGCCAAAGTAGCGACGTGTGTTTGAATGATGATTTTTATAAAGTCGTTAAGAATTTTAGCGACACAATTATTGGCGCCCGAACAGGGACTGCCAGGCCCTTAAATATTATTTAAAGCTGTTACTTATACTATAGTCCAAATTTGTAAATTAAATCAATATGGCTGTCGAACTTGAAAAATTGAAGAGAAAAAGATCTACCCTAAAAGGATTATGTACGAAACTGATTAATACAATGGCCTATGGGACCAAAATCTTAAAAGTGCGATAGCATCTAAACGCCTTATTCAATTGAGCAAAAATTTTATACCCATATTATAGGTCACAGATACTCAATCTGTATAGATTTTGGAGAATCTAGCACTTATAGTTTTTTTACAGGGACACAAAGAAAAATTCTTTATCATTAAGGCCAATGGGGCCAAATTTTTAAAAGTGTGATAGCGTCTAAACGCCTTATTAATCTGAGCAAAAAAATTGTACACATGTTATAGGTCGCATTTGCACCAACTGTATAGATTTTGGTGAATCTAGCACTACAGTTTTTTTACAGGGACACAAAGAAAAATTCTTTATCATTATGGCCTATGAGACCAAATTTTTAAAAGTGCGATAGCATCTAAACGCCTTATTCAATTGAGCTGAAAATTTGTATGAATATTATAAATCACTGTTGCACTAACTATAAGCATTTTGGTGAATCTAGCATCTATAGATTTTTACAGGGACAAAACGAAAAATTCTTTATCATTATGATCTAAGGGCTCAAAGTTCAGTAGCGTTAAATAAAACCTCGTGTGATATATGGAGAAAAAAACACTCTATTATGGTTTTCTCTCTTTTGTTTGTTTAGCAATTCCTCTTTCTTTATTTTATCTACAAAACTGTTAGTTACTCAATGTTCGGAAAGTCGAGTGGAGTCACTCCAGATTTTTTTCCGGTGTGAAATATAATGTCTATTTTGTGGTGGATCATGATTTACTTTTTCTAAATGCATAGACGGACCCCTACTACATTTTCGCTTGTATCTCTATCTAGAATTCATTTAAAGTATATAAATAGGTATATTTTACAAACTGCCTTGATCTCAGAAATATGAATATGAGGTCAGAAATAGGGATTGCCATTGGAAAAAATGAAGTTGATGCCTGTTTTAATATGTAGATGACCCCTTAAGCAAAATCTAACTATACCATTATAAACTAGACGTTACTACAGATTGATTGGTACCAACCGCATGTTTTTACGATAATTTAAAGCGAAATTAAGTGTGTGTGGGGGGGGGGGGGGGCGTTTTTTTTTTTTTTTTTTTTTTTTTTACGACTGTACATTGTTTACTATGTATATAATTTACAGGTAATACACTATCTACCAATAAGTATTTGGGGCACTTTTGAAGTTAGACGTTTTGTCAAATATCTAGAAAAATTTTTTAGGAATTACCTTGAAACTTTCGGAGTATAAAGAACATGCTATAAAAATGTGAGTAAAACCCCTTATAATTTAACCTTTATTTTGGGAAGAACTAAAATTCTATTCATTTTGTCTCTCATAGTTTTTTGAATTTACACGATATTTGTTTAGGATTTCCATATAAGTAGCTCAACACTTTTGGCTATTAAATTATGCCAATGAAATTTCAAGGAAGCTTGCGGTTGCATAGTTAAAAAATATGTAGTAAAAATATCCATATTTCATAAGATATTGAACATTTTTACTTTCTGTTTGCAGCATGCTGTGTCTAATGTAGTATGTCATATTTCCTAAAAATGGCTTTGCACTGTGTCTAATACCGTACGTGTAATAATTAAAAAAGTGGCTCTTTTTTTCTCTCAGTTTTTTAAAGAAACCGTTATATTTCCATGAATATAGGTGGTAGCCTCATAAAATTTTATACAAGTAATTAGAAGAATTCTTATAATCACATGCTACAACCAAAATGCTTTCAAGCATTACTTTTTGCAGGGTGATCCAAAAATTTTGATTTTTTTTAATTGTTTACCTGGTCTTCTTTTCAACACGCTTTTATTAGCTTCACCTGTATGTATGTTTGTATGTATAATGTATGTTTGTAACAATGTATGTTTGTAACCACTCTGGGAGCAAACAAAAAATCTATATTGTAAAAAAAAGACTTTCCCTACGTGAGCGCTGTGGCTGTGAGGCAAAGTTCCGCGCTACGAACCTAAAGGTCTAGCGTACGAGCCCAGTCAGGGGAGATTTTTTAAAAATGGTTTTTGTTTAATTCTAAATAATTTTGTAAAGAAAAAAAAAACTGATCCATCAGATTTATCCTTTTCTTCTTTAACATTGACTGTTAAAAAAACAACTTTTCAAAGCTCCAAGTATTGCGCAATACTATTTGTGAATTTTCCCCCCTACCATCGAACTATGTCACGTGACTCACTCAAAAAGAGAGCTACGATTAACTTTTGTTTTAGTTAGAAGTGTGGTATTGCGGTGTGCAAATATGTAGCAGTGGCTCTCTAACCGATTAACCAAAAATGTTTCATTTATTTTTGTAAATAGTTATTTCTTTTGTGTACTGTGTATCATCGTAATGTGTCCGTGAAATTAAAAATTATGTTTTAAGTGTAACAATGAGGCGAGTCATCTTTATAAATTTTAAGAACATTTCATTCTGCATTCGTTGTTTAAAATTTTAATTAAAGATTTAAATGTATGTAAATATTATGGTGTGTCACTCACACGATTTTCTCTTACCCTGCATTTTAATACTAAGATAGATAGTTTGTGCTTTTTAGTTCACATTTCTATAAAAGCGTGTTCTTTAATTTTTTAAAACTATAATATTATTAACACGCTTTTATTATCTTCACCTGTATGCCCCGTGGCAGAAAGACGGCGACACGGCGACAATGTCGCAGAAACAGAAATGTTCTTGCAGAAAGATTTTACTTAAGTCAAATAAATTTTGCCGTTGTGTTAAAAAAGAGAGAGAGAGAGAGAAAGAGAAAGAAACTCAAAGAATGGTTAACTGTTCTGCAGAACAAATTTTCGTTTCTGCAGATACGATCGCCTCAATCCTGAATAAGGAGAGGAGATAAAGCGGATGTAACTCCCTTGGGTTAGCTTTGATACGGCATGCATTAGCGATTCGTGATGCGGTGATATGATCGATGTATCGACACTTTTCACTAGTGACTTCTTCACATCGGAACTTCCTTTTCGTGTCTCCAAACTTTGTTTTTGCGCCGCGCCTGCCGCTCATGTCGTGTGTATTTATTGTATTGCAAAAAGGTGTTTTTTCGAAAGAATGTGGCTTTGCGACCACTTTTCTCAATTCATATTTCATGCATTTTCAGATACGTGCATAACAAAATAGCTGCTTCCAGTGATATTTTTTTTTTTTTTTTTTTTTTTTAAATAAGTGCGTTATTGCTGCTGTATCATACATTTTCTGATTTACACACAGGAAATTAGTTGCATCTTGTGACTTTTTCTTTTCTTTAATGTATGCGAAGCGTGCATACGTGCGTGGTAGTAAATACACGTAAATTTTTAAAAGCTGCATTAATTTTAATATTTGGTTCAAACTATGCAATACATTTCACAAATATATACAGAAATAAGACTATGGGGAAATTTGTAACGTCTGTAGTTATACGCAAAATAATAAAATTATACTTTTAAAAAATTAAAGAACACGCTTTTATTGAAATGTGAACCAAAAAGCACAAAATATCTATCTTTATAATATTAAAATGCAGGATAAGAGAAAATCAAGTGAGCGATACACCATAATATTTACATACTTTTAAATCTTTAATAAATAAATAATTTAGAATTAAACAGAAACCATTTTCGGAAATATTTATTCCACTTTTTTATATATGCTGTTTTTATAATTATGAAAAAGTAATAAATAACTTTCAGCATATCAATCTTAAAAACTTTAATAAATTTTAAATCCAACGTTTCGGCTAAATTCCTTCATTAACCTTCCTCAGGGAAGAATGATGTTAAAAAACACATAAACATAGAAAATTTAAGTTACTACATGATATCACAATTACAACTTTAAAGAAAAATGTAACAGATGATTACAAAAATTATAAAAATATACTATATACATTTTAAAAATACATTTTAAATTTTTATAAATTTAAAATTTAAAATACATTTAAAATTTTTAAAATGTATATAGTATATTTTTATAATTTGTGTAATCATCTGTTACATTTTTCTTTAAAGTTGTAATTGTGATATCATGTAGTAACTTAAATTTTCTATGTTTATGTGTTTTTTAACATCATTCTTCCCTGAGGAAGGTTAATGAAGGAATTTAGCCGAAACGTTGGATTTAAAATTTATTAAAGTTTTTAAGATTGATATGCTGAAAGTTATTTATTACTTTTTCATAATCAGAAACCATTTTTTAAAAATTTCCCCTGACTGGGTTCGAACGTTAGACCTTTAGGTTCGTAGCCCGGAGCTTTACCTCACAGTCACAGCGTACACGTAGGGAAAGTTTTTTTTAGAATATTGATTTTTTGTTTGCTTCCAGAGCGGTTACAAACATACATACAGGTGAAGCTAATAAAAGCGTGTTAAAAAATGAAGCTTCAAACCTTGATTCAAAAAATAGAAAATTAAGAAATTAATCTTAAAAAAACTTTATTGATATTTAGCATTTTGTATGTAGTAAAAGATCTTAGCAATAAATATTAATGGGTATCTTAAGTTATAAAATTGGTAACTTTTCTAATTTTTTTCTTTACTGATCATTAATTTGTGATTAAAATTCTTAGCTTTAAATTTTGTTGTTTAAGCATATGAAGTCGTTAAAAAAATTATTAATTTATTTTACAAAAATACTCTTATCATTAGTTTCTACAGCTTGTTCATTTCATTTTTTAAACATTTGAAGTTTTAAAAAATGTTTTTTTTTTTTTTTTTTTTTTTTATTGAAATATTGTAAATTGAATATTTATTTTGAATAAAAATCAAACCAAAGGTTTTGTTGAATTTGTAAGCAAAAGGAATTTTATCTAATAGTAGTTGTTTTGAATAAATACTAATTAAATCGC
Source organism: Salticus scenicus (assembly GCA_963930645.1). Classification (NCBI taxonomy): domain Eukaryota; kingdom Metazoa; phylum Arthropoda; class Arachnida; order Araneae; family Salticidae; genus Salticus; species Salticus scenicus. The sequence goes on along the minus strand of OZ005661.1, from coordinate 147,265,282 downwards.
AAATGCTTTTATTTATTTATTTTTATTTACTTATTCATATAGATATGAATATCAAATATTACTTTTAATTGATTTCTATTTATTTCATTCATCTCTAATCGTTATTTTCTATTATATTTCTATTATATTTTATCCATGAAATCCATTTCGCATTTCAAAATTTCCTTAAAAATTAAATATTTCACTAGCCTCAATCTTTATGCAAATATTTCGACTATGCTTTGCCTATAATTGTGTTACTTTGATTTTGTATTCTGTTTTACTTTATGTATTTAAATGATGGTATAATTATACATTCTGAATTCTTTAATGTCAAATCACATTTTTTAGATTTCAAATACACATCTTTATGCTATTTGTATATAATATAAAAAATGAATCTTGTGTGTTAGAATGTTATCTTGCATCTTTCTAATAATCTCAAAAACTATAAATGTTGTAAATTTTTTCATTTCATTATGATATTCAGTATTCTAAATTAATTTTTACTTTTAATTTGTTGTATTTTAATTTTGAGTTATGTATTATATTTTATGTTGTTTGGTTTGCACCTTATGAAATAAATGCATTTGTGTATTTAAATATACATGTTACCGTTAAAGTATGAAATCCGTTATGTCATAGAATAATAGGTATTTCATGAAATAACTACACAAATCAGTTAAAGTATGTAAAATTATTGAATTCTACGATTTAACTAGGTATTCTATAGAATAACGATTGCTTGATCGTTAAAGTATGAAATGATTATGCATAATCCCCGCTAAATTTTGGGGAATGTGATTAATTATTCAATATTTACCACATTCACCGGTTATTTTAGCAGTGCTGCAGCACAAAAATTTTCATATTTTTCAGACACATGCAGTTTGAGATAGGAGTATCCAGTGATTTTTTTTTTTCATGTACGCAAAGCGTACAGACGTGCATAATACTGGCTGCTGAAGTACAAAATTGTGCATATTTTTTCAGATTCATGCATTTTCAGATAGGGGTATCCAGTGATTTTTTTTTTCAGACGTTCGCATTACTGGCTGCGGCAGTACAAAACTGTGCATATTTTTGAATTTCATGCATTTTAAGTAAATTTTTATACTGCAGCAGCCAGTATTGCGCACGTCTGTACGCTTTGCGTGCATGAAAACCAAAATAAACATCACTGCATACCTCTATCTGAAAATGCATGGATTTGAAAGTATGCACAATCGTGTACTGCAGCAGCCAGTTTTGCGAACGTCCGTACGCTTTCCGAACATGAAAACGAAAAAAAAAAATAAATAAATAAAAAAAAATAAATAAAAATCACTGGATACCCCTATCTCAAAATGCATGAATATGAAAAATATGCACAATTTTGTACTGCAGCAGGCAGTATTGCGCACGTCTGTACGCTTTGCGCACATGAAAAAAAAAAATCGCTGGATAATCATCTCTGCATGAATCTGAAACATATGCAGAATTTTGTACTGCAGCAGCCAGTATTGAGAACGTCTGTACGCTTTGCGTACATGAAAATAAATAAAAATCACTTTATACCCCTATCTCAAAATGCGTGAATCTGAAACATATGCACAATTTTTTACTGCTGCAGCCAGTATTGAGAACGTCTGTCCGGTTTGTGTACATGGAAAAAAAGAAAAACATCACTGGAAACCCCTATCTCAAAATGCATGAATACGAAACATATGCACAATTTTGTACTGCAGCAGTCAGTATTGCGAACGTCTGTACGCTTTGCGTACAGGAATTTATCATAAATTAATTTATAAAATAAGTTTGAAATTGTTTATTTTACACATTAACGGTCTGTCATTAGTTATTTCACAGAATAACTATGTAAAGTATGAACTATTTTATCTATTATATACTTTATCTGACTTGCCAAGTTATTTCATGAAATAACTAGTTATTCTATGAAATAAGTGAATTACTTTAACGGTAACATATATATTTAATATAAAAAAAGCAATGAAATTTTAAAAGTATTTGTAACATTTTTTTAATTTAGACATTTCATGATTTAAATGCCTTAAAAAAATTTGCAGATTATTTTTGATTTGTTACTGCATTTTATGGTTTGAATTCATTGAATATTTTATAAACAATATTGTATATTAATGTGAACAAAAAATCTGAAGCTGTTAAGATCAATAGATTTATTTTCACCTTTCTTAAAAAAAAAAAAAAAAAAAAGAGTATTTTCTGGCAATAGTGCAGATATACGCATTTGTGCTTAGTTAAAATTTAAATACATTGGTTATACTGAATATTATTTACTATTTAAAAATAATTTATTTTGAATTCGTAAATGTTAACTTCACAAACTATTCCTGCAGAAAGATTTTAGTGTTGATGAAGCTTGTCGCAGAAAGCATAATAAATTTCTGCCACAGGGCCTGTATGTATGTTTGTAATCGCTCTGGGAGCAAACAAAAAATCTATATTTTAAAAAAAGACTTTCCCTACGTGAACGCTGTGGCTGTGAGGTAAAGCTCCTGGCTACGAACCTACAGGTCTAACGTTCGAGCCCAGTCAGAAGAGATTTTTTAAAAATGGTTTTTGTTTGATTCTAAATTATTTATTTCTCATTCCTTCATTGTGTTATTTTTAACATGCTTTTATTAACTTGATATGATGTAACTATTAATGTATGTAACGGAATCTTGGAATTCAATTTTCAACCACTTCTGTTCGTTCGATTATTCTGAAATTTTGCACAACGACTTCATAGTCGATGACAATACTACATACAAGTGTTTCCCGGCTCCTATCCCATCAGGGGCAAACAAAAAAAACCTATATATATATTAAACTCTATTGCATGTGGCACAGGATTTGGCCGTATTTGTATAACGTTGAGTGGCAACAATTAATCTATTATTATTATTATTATTATTATTATTATTTTTCGGATGTAAATATTATGGTGTGTCACTCACACGATTTTTTCTTACATTTTAATATTATAAATATAGATATTTTGTGCTTTTTAGTTCACATTTCAATAAAAGCGCGTTCTTTAATTTTTTAAAAATATAATATTATTTTTATTCTCTTCAGGACAAAACTTTTGCTGAGCTATATGAGGTATAACACGTTCTTTATATTCCCAAAGTATCAAGAGTTTTCCTAGATATTTGAGAAAACGTCTAAATTCGAAAGTGTACAAATATTTATAATAACAGGAAACTTGGCGTTGGAATATTAAAACCCGAATAAACTACAACGTCTGAAACGCCAAAAGAAAAATATTTGCGATGCATACAGCTGTTTCGGTAGCCTTAAGCGTACCGTCTTCAGTGCAAAAAGAATTCTGAATCCTGAGAAGTGCTCTTAAATATAGGAGAGGGACCGAATTTAGTTCAACCAAAAGGATTATTCCACCTTTCCCGTAATCCTTTGGTTGAACGAAATTCGGTTCCTCTCCTATATTTACGAGCACTTCTCCAGATTCAGAATTCTTTTGCATTGAAGATGATACGCTTAAGGCTACCGAAACAGCTGTATGCATCGCAAATATTTTTCTTTTGGCGTTTCTGACGTTGTAGTTTATTCGGGTTGTACAAATATTTATTGGTACGTAGTGTATACAAGACTTATATTCAATCTTAATCCATTATGTTTTAATGAATGATGCCGGTGGTAATTCTCTGAATATTTTGAAATAAATTTTAAATTTTAATTAAGAGCTTTAAGTTATTTCTCAATAAATTATGAATTAATTAATTAATTGTGAATAAATATGCTAATGGAAATGTTTCATGAAAGTATCTATAACATTCAAATAGAGAGTTGAGGGCAAAAAAGTATGTTAAAATATTTTTTTCTAACATTGTTGAGAGATGTTTCTGAAAATATTGAGATGCATTACCTTATGTGTTATACTTTAAATTGTAACATATCTAAGTAATTGTAAAGTATGAGAAAGTAGTGTTAATGCCCCACTAGATTTTTTTATTTTATTATTTTAATCAATATTTTTTTATTTATATTATGTGCGTTTAATATATTCACGTCTAACCAAATGCATTATAATAATGCTTTTATTCTTTTTATTTCCATGTTTTGCTGAAATGAGTTTCCATCCTAGAGATGTAATATAAAACTAAATATCCAAAGGAAGTCAATTTTATTCTCTACATGTCATCCATATTTTATTTTTTTTTTTCTTGTTAAAAATGAAAAAAATCGATAACTATATTTTAAGCTATCGCAGATCGATGGTTCAACCATTCGTTTGAAAGAAATTGACCAGTTTTTTTTAAAGATACTCATAATGGAAATTTGCTCAGCTCGAGGAAGGAGGGGGGGGGGGGGGGGCAAGCGAAGATCCTATTGCACAAAATTTTCTTCCCAGTTGACTATCCCTATTATAAATAATTCTTTTTAATTGTATAATGATTATTAAAAAATAATTCTTTTTATGTATATTTAAACGAAATTTTGTTGTATACCGCCATGTTAAAAATTTAGGAAAAGTCGGATGGCAACGCCACCTGTTGAACGATTTTCACCAAAAGTTGATAGGCACTAATCTATGTCAAAGTGAAACTACTTATCAAATGTTATGAAATCTTGTGTAGTAGTTCCTGAGATACAGTTGCGAAAAAATTTTATCACACACACACAGGCGGACATTTTCTAAAAATGGTCAAATTGTGTGCTAGACCTCTCGAAGCGTGTACATTCATCGAAAACCCAAGGTCGAAAATTTTTACAAATCCAATAATTTCTTCTATTAAATATATAAAAGTAAAACAAACAAACAAAAAAAAAAAAAAAAAAAAAAAAAACTAGGGAATTTTTAACGATGGTGTTTAAAAATAAATTAAAATATTCTCATTGAAATTAAATGCAAACTTAGATTTGAAAGATTAATTGTTCTTATTGAATTGTAAAAAAACTGGTAAATTTGAGTTGTTTTAAGAATGTTTCAAAGTGTATTAATCTATGAAAAGAGGGAAGGAAAAGAGGTAAAAGTGAATTTTATATCGATCTAACATTTTGTTCATTTTCAAGGCAGCTTTAAAATAAAATAATCTGGTGTGTCACTCACACGACTTTCTCTTATCCCTAAATTTAATACTATAAATACAGATTGGAGATTAAGGGGTAAGATAACGAGTATTGTTGTGTAAACTTATGTTAAAACAATTCACATTAGGCTTAGGAACAGCTTTATTTGACAAATAATTCTGTGGGAGGGAGCTACCGCCTCAATGCCCCCTCAACGCCCTGTTTCATTATTGTACCTATATTTATATCGAATTCAAATCTGGTATTAAATTAAAAAGTTCATTTAACATTTTAATTCAGACAACTTTCACACGCAACATTTCTTGAAACTTATCAACTTTGATCAAACTTTCCCAGTAACAAACGTATAAGCTTCAAAATACAACATATGGATCGCTTGAAATTATTTGTTTTTAATTTACTTTACAAGAGATAGACAAAGATTAAACGTTAAAAATTTAACTTCGGTATTCAGGAAGCCTCAAAACGTAAAAATATACAAAAAAAAAAAAAAAAAAAAAAAAAGAAAAGAAAAGAAAGAAAGAAAGAAACAAGCAATGAATATTTACCTTAAAATATATATTAGTGGAAATGAGGAATTAATTTCAATTCTTAAGCAGCTGTCCTGGACATGGTAAAATATTGCAGTAAAGCGCTTCCACTAACAATAAAAAAGAACGTTATGGCTTACATATTGGCAGTACTGTATATCTTCTGAAGGTTATGTACATACCACATGGTGCAAATAAATATAATTCTATATTACTAACACACGGCACAACCTGAAATACACTTCCATCAATTTTCAAATATTGTTGCATTATAATCTAGTACTTTTGTGTAGTCCTGTAAACGAACAGTGAATGATTTCCATACCATATTCTACATGAAACATGTTTTACGGATATACAAAATATACATTCGTTTAATTTGGTTTAGTGCAATCTATAGATGTTAAACTCTACTTACCTGCAATTTCCCCCATAGACATAATGTATTTGAATTCTCTTGGGTGTCCCTGTACACGAAACACTTACATGATCTCAACGGAAAGTTTAGTGCAGGATCCTTATATGATACACATTTAGAATACCAAGTTTGGACTTTCTACTATTATTTGTTCTTGAGATATGGTGATAACAGACACACAGACCAACCGCTAAAAACCTGATTTTCGGATTCAGGGAACCTCGAAACGTGTAAATATAACAAAATCTCAATTTCGAAAATTTGAACCAAGAACAATACTTTCTCTAACCTTATGGGCAAGAGAAAGTAAAAACATAGCTACAGATTAGGAAAATGAACTATACATATTTAATTGTTCGCAACTAATAAATTTGTGTTATTTCTAGATTGTTTCAAAGTGTATGAAATTGGAAATAGCGAGGGGAAAAAAAAGAAGAAAATATTTTTATGTTAATCTAGAATTTACTTTATTTTTCAGGTATGTAAATCATGAAACACAATCATACGTAAATTTCAGTTTTTACTTTCTCTTACCCATAAGGTAGAGAAAGTATTGTTTTTTGGGTCAAATTTCCGAACGCGAGATTTTGTTATATTTGCACGTTTTGAGGTCCCCTGAATAAAAAAATCATGTTTTTAGCAAATGGTCTGTGTGTGTGTGTGTGTGTGTGTGTGTGTGTGTGTGTGTGTCTGTGTGTCTGTGTGTCCGTGTGTCTCTGTGTCTGTCTGTTATCAGCATATCTCAAAAACAAATTATGGCAGAAAGTTCAAACTTGGTATTCTAAATGTGTATCATATAGGGATGCTACAGTAAGCTTTTCGTTAAGATCAAGCAAATGGTTCGTGTACAGGGACAATCAAGACAATTCTAATACATTACGTCTATGGGGGAAATTGCAGGTAAGTAGAGTTTAACGTCTATAGACAGCACTAAACCAAATGAAACGAATATAAATTTTTTGTAATAGAGATAGTTAACTGGGGAAAAAAATTGTGTATGTAGAAGCCTCGCCTCCCCTTCCCCTGGGGGGAAGTCCCCCCTCGAGGGGAGTAAATTTTCATGATGGGTATCTTTCAAAAGAGCTCGCCAATACCTTTAAAACGAATGGTCGAACCATCGATCTGCGATATTTTAAAACAAAGTTATCGATTTTTTTTTTTTAGTTCCCCATCATACTATAAATATGGGGAACTTAGGTAATCGTGAAAAATTTCGACCTCGGTTTTTTGACTTTTTTATACGTTTTCAGGTGTGAACGTAGGGTGTCTGTTAGTGTGTCAGTGTGTCAGTCCGTTAGTGTGTCAGTGTGTTAGTCCGTTAGTTTGTTAGTCTGTTAACACGATATCTCACGAACAAATGATCGCAGAGAGATCAGATCAGTTTTAAAATATTACTTTCGATACTGGCAAGAACCCTATTCATTTGCAACATTCGAATTAAAAAACTTCGTAAGTTATGAGAAATTTACGATTTTCTTAACATGGGAGAATAGGACAAAATTTCACTTAAACGTGCATTAAATGGAAACTTTTTACTGTAAAAATGTCGGACCAGTTTTAAAATATCAGTTTTGATGCCGGAATGAACATCAGTAACTATAAATATGCTACTTTGAAAATTTCGCAAGTTATTGGAAATTTACGAATTTCTTAACATGGCAGTATAAAGCAAAATTTCACATAAACGTTAATTTTTAGAGATATTTTCATCGTAAAGATGTCAGACTACTTTTAAAATATTATTTAGGACACTGGCATGAATATTAATGACTGTGAATTTTCCAATATAAAAATTTCGTAAGTTATTGGAAAATTACGAATTTCTTAACATGGGAGAAAAGAGCAAAATTTCACATAAACGTCAATCTTGAGGGATATTATCATCGTAAAGATGTCAAACCACTTTTTAAATATTACTTTGGATACTGGCATGAATATCATAGACTATGATTTTCCAATTAAAAAAATTCGTAAGTTATTTGGAATTTACGATTTACTTAAAATGGCAGAATAAGGCAAAATTGAGCATAAAATTCCATTTTGAGGATCATAAATACATTAGACAACTTCAAAATTATATTTATGATATTTGTTTGAACATGATTGAATACAAATATTCTAATAGGAAAATTTCGTAAATTATTCGTAATTTACGATTTTATCAACATAGAGAAATTGTAAATTTTTGATATAAATATAAATTTTGATGATTATTGCATTGGAAATAGCAGCATGAAAACTAAATAACAGAATTGACCCTGATAAAATAAATTAATAGAGGGGAAATTATTAGGCGGGGATTTCATTCTGTCACTGTATCAAGCTTTGGTCAAATTCATTTCTTTTAACATGATTAATAATACATCTTTTAACATGATGAATAAAATGGACTTTTTTTTTACTTCCATTACCCTACTACCGTAGGTAATGGAAGTATTGTATTCGGTCCAAAAATTCGATATCGAGATTTCACCTGATTTACACGTTTTAAGGTCCCCTGAGTCCAAAAAAGTGGTTTTTGGCAATTGGTCAGTGTGTATGTATGTGTGTGTGTGTGTGTGTGTGTGTGTATGTATGTATGTGGAGAATCTTCTGGCTATTATAGCTCATAAACTAATAAAGAAAGAGCTACGAAACTTTAGAATTGAAATACGTCTGGCCTACAGATGAAATTTCCAAATTTTGGTGAAAATTGAAAAACCGGAAGTGGGACATCGGAAACCGGAAGTTGGACCGTAAGTCCATATCTCAAAAACGGCTCTAACGATTTTCTTCAAACTTGCTATATAAACACTCTATTTGATGTCCTTTCGAATGATACAGTTGGTTAGTTCAAGAAAATTGATAGGCGTCCTGTATAAATAGCTCAATTTCAGGCCTCCCAAGGGCGTTCCTTTAAAAACGGTTGTACGGATTTTTTTCAAACTCGCCATTTTAACTCAATTTTAAATATCCTTTTGTATGTAATTATTGTTTTCCTGTCAATAATTGAGTTTAACCGGAAATGGGACATCGGAAACCGGAAGTGGGACCGTAAGTCCGTATCTCAAAAACGGCTCTAACGATTTTCTTCAAACTTGCTATATAAACACTCTATTAGATGTCCTTTCGAATGATATAGTTGGTTAGTTCAAGAAAATTGATAGGCGTCCTGTATAAATAGCTCAATTTCAGGCCTCCCAAGGGCGTTCCTTTAAAAACGGTTGTACGGATTTTTTTCAAACTCGCCATTTTAACTCAATTTTAAATATGCTTTTGAATGTAATTATTGTTTTCCTGTCAATAATTGAGTTTAACCGGAAATGGGACATCGGAAACCGGAAGTGGGACCGTAAGTCCGTATCTCAAAAACGGCTCTAACGATTTTCTTCAAACTTGCTATATAAACACTCTATCTGTTGGTATAAATGGGTCCGCAGAGTGAAAAGCAGAGTCTTTTGAACAATCACAACATTTAATAATATAGAAAAGTAAAATAACATAATGCGGGCATTTCTTGCCGCTCGCTTAGTAAAGCTTTCTCGTACAGACTCTTATAAACATCTCTCTCTCAGGGAGCGAAGATGCGCCGTTGATTACGTAATACAGTTACGTCACATCTGACGTCATGACAGGTGTTCGCTGGTTAACAGCTGATATGAGAAACATGCATTGGAATCCTTCATTTCCCCCTTTTTCAATAAATGTTTCGAAAATAAAACATATTTATGCATTATAATAGCATATTAAAAATTACAGAAAGTTATTTTTATGCAAGAGTTACTTAAAATAAGAAAAGTGTTAGTAAAGAAATAGAATTATAAGCAAATAATTATGGTTAATATTATAAAATAAAATACGTAAAATATAAGCAGTTAATTTCTTAATGAAAACACAGTTTAAATATATATATATTTTTAAGTTCATCAGTCCTGAGTATTAAGTCCTATAATATCACAACATTTTTCATGTTTATATGCATTTAAACTTTTTGTTAAAATATCTGCAGGTTGTTCATCTGATGAAATATATTTAATGTCAATTAGTTTATTATTGTAAACTTCTCGCACAAAATGATGACGAATGTCAATGTGCTTAGATCGATTGTGATGAACAGGATTTTTTACTAATCTCAGTGCAGATTGATTGTCGCACATGATTGCAGTTGGACTTGATACAATTTCAGGATCCAATTCTTTTAAGAAATTTCTAACATGAATTGTCTCTTTTGCGGATTCGGACAGAGACATATATTCAGACTCTGTTGTGGATAGAGCAACGGTTCGCTGCTTTCTAGATTCCCAAGAAATAGGTCCACCGGCATATTTAAAGACGTATCCTGTATATGATTTTCTATCATTTATATCGGATGCCCAATCGGCATCAACAAATGCTGTCAATGGTTTATCGTCTCTGTAATAAACAATTCCTAAATTTCTAGTGCCATTGAGATACCTTAGTATTCTTTTAGCAGCTATCCAGTGAGGTTTTCCTGGATTGTTATTAAACTGACTTAAATAATTTACAGCATGGGTGATATCTGGTCTAGTAGCAACCGACAGATACATAAGAGAACCAATTAATTGTCTATAAGGAATTTTTGACATATATGATTTCTCTTCTTCTGTATTTGGACACATTTGTTTAGTTAATTTTACACTGTTATCTAAAGGTGTATTCACCACTCTAGAATCTTCCATATTAAATTTATTTAGTAAATCTTCAATGTATTTCTTTTGTGTTATAGTGATGCTGTCCCTATCTTGATTAAATTCAATGCCTAAGCAATAATGCAGAAGGCCCATATCTTTCATTTTGAAAGATTCTGCTAATTTATTTCTTATATCAAAATAGTGCTCTTCACTTTTAGTGAGACAAATTAAATCGTCGACATAGACGATTATAATAGCATCAAAAGGATATTTTGAGTAATAGACACATTTGTCGGAATTCAAAGGGTTAAATTTCATTTTTCTCAGTTTCTCATCTAATTTCTTAAACCACTGTCTTCCTGACTGCTTAAGCCCATACAAAGACTTCTTTAATAAACACACTTTATTTTCATGTATATCATTTTCAAAAAATTCAGGAAGTTCCATAAAAATTTCTTCATTCAAATTGCCGTTAACATATGCCATAATGAAATCTAACTGGTATGCTGTGAAACCATTCTGGATAGCATACGCGATTGCAGTTCTTATAGAACTTAATCTGGCTACTGGTGAAAAATTTTCCTCAAAATCTATACCTTGTTTCTGTGAACACCCTTTGGCAACCAATCTGGCCTTAAATTTTTCAATTTGACCATTTGGTTTAAATTTTGTTTTTAAAACCCATTTACACCCAATTACCCTTTTATCTTTTGGTCTATCTACAATTTCCCAAGCGTTTTGCTTAACTAAAGAATCATATTCTAATTTCATCGCGTTCTCCCAATTTTTAGCATACTCTCCATTTAACGCGTCGATTACGCTGGGATTAATTTCATTAAATGAGTTATCAGCTAATTGAGAAGTTTCATCTTTATATTTCGTATCTGTAATACATTCCTTATGAGAGTTTTGAAAGTTCCAACTTTTACTTTTTTTAGGTCGGCCTGGACCGCGTTTAAAAATAGGATTGTTTTTATCAATCCCTTTCTCTTGTTTACATTTATCGTGAGCACTCTCCTCCCCTCCACTCACATCTTCTACGTTCCCCCCTTCAGAAAGCGAGCCTTCCCCCCCTTTCCAAAAAGAGAAACTCTCTCCGTTGCATTCAGGGGGATAGGAAATCGATCCGCTGTTTTCCCCCCTGTCTGCGGTTTGAGTAGTGATAGGAGTTTCATTTTTAATATTACAATCATTGCATTTATTCTCAGACGGAAAAATTAATTCTAATTGATCAGTAGTAGCTGAATCATTTGTTTGAAACTCGTCTATAAATCGAACATCACGACTTATGACAATTTTTCTGGTATTCTTATTCCATAATCTGTAAGCGCGTGATTCATTTGAATAGCCAACGAATATATGTTCGTGTGACCTAGCTTCAAACTTTCCTTTTGATTTTTTTATTTAGAACAAAACATTTCTGTCCGAAAATTTTAAAATAGTTAACAGTTGGTTTATAACCGAAAAACAATTCAAACGGTGTTTTATTTTCTTTAATTCCTTTAGTGGGACACCTGTTTCTAATATATGCAGCGCAATTTACTGCTTCAGCCCAGAATGTATTTGGAAGGTTTGATTGCATTAATAAACACCTCGCCATTTCGCATAATGTACGATTTTGTCTTTCAATTCTAGAATTTTGCTGAGGGGTCATTGGCGATGAAAATTCGCGTTTAATACCGCATTCTTCAATATATTTATTGAATTCTTCGCCACAATATTCCAATCCATTATCAGTATGCAGTATTTTAATTTTTTTTCCTAATCGATTTTCGACTGCTGCTTTATATCTCCGGAACGCGTACTTAGCTTCGTCTTTTGTTTTTAGAAAATTTACTTCAATGTAACGAGATTTATCATCCAAAAAAGTAATAAAATAACGTGATCCGCCATGGGATTTAACATTTATAGGGCCACATAAATCAGAATAAACTACTTCTAATAATTCATCACTATGAAATTTGCTTTCTTTACAAAATGGTTTCACAGTTTGTTTAGACCTAATACATACTTTACAATCTTTTAAGGAATCTTTTTCATTAAAATTTAAATCTCTTAACATATTTTCAGATTTTAATAATTTTAAATCTTTTTCATTTAAATGTCCTAATTTTAAATGCCATTTATGAAAGTTGCTTACCTGAGTTGTTGCAGCGATATCCACATGCGGCTGAAAAAAATATAAATCACCTTTTCTCGTAGCACTTATAATCAGAGAGCCGTCCTGCTCCGTGATTTTTGCACATTTTTCGGTAAATACAACTCGGCAGTTGTTTGATGTAGCTTTTGATATAGACATTAAATTGCATTTCAGTTTTGGAACGCACAAAACATTTGTTAACTTTAAATTGGTTACACCGTGATTACCGGGAACTTTTAATTTGACTGTTCCAACACCTGTGATCTCCGCTGTTTCATCTACAGCTAATTTTATAAATGATCCAATTCTAGGTTCGAAATCTATAAACAAATTCTTGTCATGAGCCATATGGGATGTCGTACCGCTATCGAGACACCACTCGGAATGTTCTTGGAAAGAGTTACTGGCTGCCATCGTGAACTCTGTACTATCTTCAACCATGAAAGATCTATCTTTATATTTATTCGATGAAGTGAATTTTCTGTCTGAGATCTTCTTTCTGCATTCTGAGGCTTTATGCCCTACTTTTGAACAGTAATTGCATTTGAAGATTGCATAATTTCTTTCGCCATACGTGTTCTTGTTCTGCACAGGCTTTAAGATTTCTCTTTTGTTCTTTTCAGGAAGATTTTTCTTGTGAGTCGTAAAATACGCATTTGATGATTCTTGATTCTTTTTATTTTTTCTTGACTCGTATTCTTCCATCATTTTAATTTTCAGAGCTTCAGGCTGCGGCAATTCATCTCTTGCTTCTATGGCGCACCTGAAATTTTCATAGCTGTCAGGAATACTGTATAAGAGCAAAATTGATAATAGGTCTTCGGCTACTTCAATGTCCATTTCTTTTAGCTTGTCCACTATATCGAAGAAAATATTGAGGTGATCGGACATATTTTCACTGTCAGTCATTTTCTTAAAGAGTAGCTGCTTCAACAGGGTGGCTTTCTTTGCCGGTCCTCTCGATTCGTAAACTTCTTTTAATTTATTCCATACTTCATTTGAGGTGGTACAATGTTTAATATGACACAACTCACTTGGGGTAATTGCTAGGATTAAATCGGCCCTAGCTTTAAGGTCATTTTCGAGCCATTTTTCTTCGCCTTCGGCGCCTTCATCGGGCTTAATTTTCGTTCCGTTAGCATAACTCCAGTGATCATTCTTGATTAAAACAGCTTCTATCTGCAGCTTCCAGGTGTCAAAATTATTTTTGGATAACTTTTCTATATTTAATACTTGCGACATATTTAATCAGCTATAGTAGCTTCTTTATAAAAGTAGAATCAATAATACTTTCGATTTCAGCCCTTAGGCTTAACAGTAAGTCGCACTTTCGTTTTAACGAATGTTAATTTAAATTTTTAAAAAGTCCGCAGTAAGATGCGTGTCTCTGGGCCCATAACCATTGTTGGTATAAATGGGTCCGCAGAGTGAAAAGCAGAGTCTTTTGAACAATCACAACATTTAATAATATAGAAAAGTAAAATAACATAATGCGGGCATTTCTTGCCGCTCGCTTAGTAAAGCTTTCTCGTACAGACTCTTATAAACATCTCTCTCTCAGGGAGCGAAGATGCGCCGTTGATTACGTAATACAGTTACGTCACATCTGACGTCATGACAGGTGTTCGCTGGTTAACAGCTGATATGAGAAACATGCATTGGAATCCTTCACTATCAGATATCCTTTCGAATGATATAGTTGGTTAGTTCATGAAAATTGATAGGCGTCCTGTATAAATAGCTCAATTTCAGGCATCGCAAAGGCGTTCCTTTAAAAACGGTTGTACGGATTTTTTTCAAACTCGCCATTTTAACTCACTTTTAAATATGCTTTTGTATGTAATTATTGTTTTCCGCTCAATAATTGATTTTTTGTGAAAGTTGGTATCTCAAAAACGGCTCTAACGATTTTCTTTTTTGGTCACTTTTATGTTTTCTGATCACATTCTCTCTCAAAAATGCATATAATACATGTAATAGCGGGTAATGGAAGTCGTGTGGTTGTTTCACACCAGATTTTTTTTTTGGATATTTGGTGTTATACTACTTCTCTAATATGGAAATCGTCTGAATTATCATAAAAGATAATTTTTCTAAATAATAATTTTAATAAATTATTAAAAAAAAAAAAAAACAGAATTATTTTTTAATAACCGAATTAAATTCTCTATAAATATAGGTGCATTAATGAAACGGGGGGGTTGAGGGGGGCGGCAGCCCCCCTCACACAGAACTAATTATCATATAAAACTCTCCCGAAGCCTAATTTGAATTGTTTAACACAGGTTTACCTAACAGTACTCGTTATCTTACTTCTTAATATCCAACCTGTATTTATAGTATTAAATTTCAGGGTAAGAGAAAGTCGCGTGAGTGACACACCAGATTATTTCTTTTATACTTGTCTTCAAAAATAAATACGAAGTATAGATTTTTGGAGTAACTATACACATGGAATTGTAAATGGCTGATAAATTTGTATTCTTTTTGAAAAAAATTTCAAAATGTTTCAAATGAAAATAAGGAAGAAGGAAAAGTGATACAAATATATTCCATGTCCATCTAATGTTGTGCTCGTTTTCCAGACACGTGAATAACAAAAGATAAAAGAAGGAATGAGAAAAAATCAACTAGAAAAATACTTGACGTCAGATGTTACATCACAGCCTTTAAAGTGTATACTTATTCGTATTTGGCAACTATCCACCAACAAAAATCGTGAATTTTAAGAAAACTATTGCATTCGTTTATTAAAATTTCCCAATAAACGTGCGTAAGCATACTTTTTTTTAGGGACCGCTGACGGACGATAACCGAATGAGCCTCTAGAAATGTTCGGACTTCGGCCACAGCTATCTCCCTTCACGTGCCGCGTCGGATACTTCCTGGGGTGTTGATTTCCTTGCACGTGATGTGGTGATCTACTCATTTTTGTCTTCGAGTATTTTTGCGAATATTTTTTGCAACAGCATGTGTGAAACGATTGACAAGGTCACCTTTCAAAGTGATTAAAGCGATTTAAAAATTTTATATGCTTAAATATACTACAGAAATGTGATCTACAGACAAATATAGAAATCCAGATTTTAGATAAACCAGTTAATTTTCTCTATTATTCTTCTTGCAATGAAATTAAGAAATTTCAAGAATTTTTGAAACGCTTTATTTATTATCTGTTCTGAGTATGTATAGGAAATATAAGCGTACACTTCTTGAACAATTATATGCTATAAGCCACTAAGGAGATTATTATTCATTAGCTACATTAACTTATTAATATTAATATATATAATGATCCTCATCTGTCATGAACGAATCCGGTTAGTACCGCGTCAAAACAGAAACTTTTGGCAGCCATTTTTTTTTCCGTTTGTTCAACTCACTGAGCTGGTTCAACTTACGGAAACATACATATAATATGTTTTGTATCGCACGTATTCTTATTTATTTTCACTAAAACCTTGAAAAACTATTCAATTGTAATGTTTAAAGATCTGAACTAAATATAATGGATCACTGGCTATTATAAACATGAATCTATAAATAGAATTATGTAACTTCATGATTGTAAGCAACGGAATACCAAATAAAAACAAACCAAAACTGTTGCCATTCAGAAAATACAAATTCCAAATGGATTCCGAATGAACGACTCTTTAACTGTTTCTACGAAAAAAAAACAAAAAACGCTTAAAGTATTTCTAAAACACATTAAAGCCTTAAAACTCTTAAAATATTTGTAAAAGCATATTAAAGTCTTTAAATATTTTTATTAAGCTTCATTGTTTGTTTACATTGTAAGGTATGATTGGCGGCGAGTTCAGTACGTAAATGACGCCAGTTGATTTTAGTTTTGAAATTAGTGTAAATTTATAGTTGGGATAGAATGTTTGGTTGAGCAAGTAAAGGTCACCAGTTGAAATGAGTATTCAAAGTAGAGTAGTCTAAGGTGATAATGTCGAGTCAAGATAAAATGTTCCGTTGAGAATGAGAAAGTTCCTAGCTGGTTCCTGGATATTTTGGCGATGTTGCGGGTGAGATAGCTGGTTGGAAGTATCGAGTAGAGTTGAATTTGGGTTAGCATGGAGTGTCTGTAATTATTGGATAGTTAATTAGAAAATACGCAAGCAAAGTGATGACGTCACTGGCCGTCAGTGGATGCAAAAAAAAAAAAAAGATTTCCTATGTTAATCGCCCATTGGATTTTTTGTAAAAAATTATTAAAAATTGAGGCAAATTATTTCCCGATTTTAATAACCATATTTCGGTATAGATATGTATTAGTTATCGTCTGCATGCGTTAGATTAAGTTGTTTTTGCTGTAAAATTTATAAAATTTAAATTTTAAATTTCAAAACTCTAGAAAAAAAATGGCAAACTTCCATATTCGATTCAAAACATAAACATTTCATTTCAAAGGATTATATTTACACAATACATATCCAACTAATATACTAATTAAAAGGAAAATGATAAATATTCTATCATAATTTGAAGTCAAATTTGTTTTCAAATGTTTAAATAAAGTGTTTGATATAAGATACTCATATGGGTTCTTACGTATTATCGCAACCAGGTTGGAGCGATTTGTAAGTTTGAGTAAGAAAGTTAAGTTATTAGTATTAATTAAGTTATTATTATTATTATTATTATTAGTAGTAGTAGTAGTAGTAGTTATTATTATTATTATTATTAAGTTATTATTATTATTAGTTAAGTTATTAGTAACACGGTAAGTATTTCACGGCACTCAATCTAACCAGTAAGAAAAATAATTTCTTTACGAAAAACCACGTATAACACGTAGGGTTGCCGTAAGTAGGGTCGCCAAATTTGGCGATTTATGCGAATTTTGGCCTGGTTGCGTTAATACGTAAGTACCCTCATATGTTGCAGCGGAATAGATTTAATATATCTGTCATCCTTGGCGGAAAAAAAAATATCGCCAAATTATTTTGGCGAACATATTTAATTCCTTTCAAAAATCATGGTTATTTTAACAACTTATATTAAGAGAGCGATGAATTATATGGAACAATATTTCGTACACTACATATTACGAAAATAAACATCTGTCATGTATATTTTCGTATTATGTTTTTAATCGCCAAATACAAAAAACGCCAAAGATGACACAGTTTTGAAACTTAAAATTTTGTCAATTTGACAGCAAAATAACTCAGTCTAACACATGGATACGATAGCATATCTATACCCAAATACAGGTATTAAAATCGGGAAATATTTTTTCTCGATTTTTAATAATTTTTTACAAAAAATCCAATGGACGATTATCATAGGGAATCTTTTTCTTGCATCCACGGAAGGTCAGTGACGTCACACTTCGCTTGCGTATTTGAAAACAGGATTTTCGATAGTCTTAAAAAAAAGTATTTTGGTAAAATGAAGTGAATATTTTTTTACTTTCTCTTACCCATAGGGTCGAGAAAGTATTGTTTTAGGGTCAAAATTTCAAACGTGGGTTTTTGTTATACTTACATGTTCTGAGGTCCCCTGAATACGAAAATCATGTTTTTAGCGAATGGTCTCTGTGTGTGTGTGTGTCTGTCTGTCTGTGTGTCTGGATGTCTGTGTGTCTGTTATCAGCATATCTCAAGAACAAATAGTAGCAGAAATTCCAAACTCGGTATTCTAAATGTGTATCATATAGGGATGCTACAGTAAGATTCCGTTGAGATGAAGCAAATGGTTCGTGTACAGGGACATTCAAAAGTATTTAAATACATTACGTCTATGGGGGAAATTGCAGGTAAGTAGAATTTAACATCTATAGACTGCGCTAGACCAAATAAAACGAATATATATTTTTTGTAATCGAGATAATCAACTGTTTTTTTTTTTTTTTTTTTGTATATGTAGGAGCCTTGCCGCCCCCCCCCCCCCTCAAGTGGATTAAATTTACATGATGGGTATCTTTCAAAAGAGCTCGACAATACGTTTAAAACGAATGGTTGAACCATCGATCTGCGATAATTTAAAATAAAGTTTTTGATTCTTTTCTATTTTAACCAAAAAAAAAAAAAAAAAAAAAAAGAAAAAAAGAATTTTTTTTTTCTTTTTTACTTTAATATTGAGAATAAATTCTTTTTTTTTTTTTTTTTTTTTTTTTTTTTTTGGATATTTAGTGTTATACTACTTCTCTAATATGGAAATCGTCTGTATTATCATACAAGATAAAATTTTTAAATAATAATTTTAATAAATAATTTTTTAAAAACAGAATTATTTTTCAATAACCGAATTAAATTCTGTATAAAAGTAGGTGCATTAATGAAACGAGGGGTTGAGGAGGTCCAGAACTAATTATCATATAAAACTCTTCCGAAGCCTAATTTGAATTGTTCAACATAGGTTTACATAACAGTACTCGTTATCTTACCTTTTAATCTCCAACCTGTACTTATAGTATTAAATTTCAGGGTAAGAGAAAGTCGTGTAAGTGACACACCAGATTATTCTTATTATGAGGACTTTAAATAGAGCACTTAACGGAACACTGGGATGTGTTGTTGCTGTTGTGGTTGTCGGGCCTATATTTTTTGTCAGCGAGCAGTTTTTTTTATTGTCATTCATATTTATTGATCGGGTAGAATTTGTTTAATTTCAGAACGCAAATTATAAAATATCCAAACACATTTGATTTATAAACAAAAATTGAAACTACATTTAAATGATCACGTGGTAATCTTCATGTTCTAAACATTGTTTTCAAGATTTATTGTTCACATTCCGTCATTTTTGACGGGGTTATATACTAGTATTAAAATATATATACATATGTTTTTACCATGTTTTTATTAACTTCGATTCTTGTGTGTTTGTGTGTTTGTCAGGGACAAATCTTGCAATCGATTTTTAACTAACTTCCCGACTAGCTAGATATTTGAAATTTTCAGGACAGCTCACAACACGGTGACAATACATTTTTCTAATGAATTTAGTCAACTGCTTCAGGTTCCGCTGCCTTCGGCAGCGTTTATATGATTCGGCAGAAAATTTATTTAACTAACTTCCCGACTAGCTAGACATTTGAAACTTTCAGAATAAGGTTAAAATGCATATTTTTAATACCTTTAGCCAACTGTTTCGGGTTCCCGCTGCCTTCGGCAGCGTTATCAGTACATAGATTGCAATCGATTTTTTCCTAACTTTCCGACTAGCTAGACATTTGAAACTTTCAGGATAGCTCAAAACACGGTGACAATACATTTTTTTAATACTTTTAGTCAACTGTTTCAGGTCCCCACTGCCTTCGGCAGCGTTTATATGATTCAACAGAGAATTTATTTAACTAACTTCCCAACTAGCTAGACATTGGAAACTTTCAGAATAGTTCAGAACACGGTGAAAATGCATTTTTTAAATATTTTTAACCAACTACTCCGGGTTCCTGCTGCCTTCGGCAGCGTTACCAGTACAAAGCTTGTAATCGATTTTTCACTAACTTCTCGACTAGCTAAACACTTGAAACTTTCAGGATAGCTCAGAATACGGTTAAAATGCATTTTTTAAATACCTTTAGCCAAATGTTTCGGGTTCCTGCTGCCTTCGGCAGCGTTATCAGTACAAAGATTGCAATCGATTTTCCCTAACTTCTCGACTAGCTAGACATTTGAAACTTTCAGGATAGCTCAGAATACAGTGACAATACATTTTTTTTATACTTTTAGTCAACTGTTTCATGTCCCTACTGCCTTCAGCAGCGTTTATATGATTCAACAGAAAATTTATTTAACTAACTTCTTGACTAGCTAGACATTTGAAACTTTCAGAATAGTTCAGAATACGGTGAAAATGCATTTTAAAAATATTTTTAGCCAAATGTTTCGGGTTCCTGCTGCCTTCGGAAGCGTTACCAGTACAAAGCTTGTAATCGATTTTTCACTAACTTCCCGACTAGCTAGACATTTGAAACTTTTATAATATCTCAAAACACGAGAGCAATGAATTTTTTAAAAAAATTATCCAATTGCTCCGGGTTCCCGCTGCCTTCGGTAGCGTTTATATGATTGAACAGAAAATTTAAAAACATGGTATATAAAAAGATCTTTTTATCTTATAATTATAAGTTTTAAACTTAAAATTTGGTAATTAGGAATTTTCGTTTCAATTCTCTTTTGAAGTTCTCTTATATGCAAGACAGGTATGGTACGAGGCCTTACGCAATCTCTTTAGGTTTCAATTGCTCAAAATCACGTCTAGTTGTCCATCGAGTGTGTTTTGTGGATGGGGAATTTTTATGCTGCTAACTTTAACCCATATCGTACCAAGCATTGAAAAAATATTTTTTCTTTATCAAATCTTAAATATATGTTTCTTTAAGCCTATGTATACACACAAAATCAAAAAATTTACCAACCTTTCATTAGCTTAATCGGTACAAACTGTCCTAAAAATAGGACAATGGTTTAGGACAGTGAGATATATAAGCAAAACAGACCATCTATCTATGTATTTTTTTAACACGCTTTTATTAGCTTCACCTGTATAGTGTAACCACGCTTCCTACGCCTAGCAGTGAGGACGAGTCGAAAATCTTGGAGGGTTTCCAAGTTGACCAACAGGTTTGAATTTAGTAAACCTCCAGTCATTCGGTATTCCCTTATCGCTTATTTTCTCTCAACGAAAAGCTTGTCTTCCCTGTTTTACTAGTGGACTCGTTGAATCCGCACTTGCGCAGAGGCTTCCATGGTCGCAAGAAATGTAGTTAAAGAGCATGTATGTTTGTAACCGCTCTGGGAGCAAACAAAAAATCTATATTGTAAAAAAAGACTTTCCGTACGTGACCGCTGTGGCTGTGAGGTAAAGCTCCGGGTTACGAACCTAAAGGTCTAACGTTCGAGCTCAGTCAGGGGAGATTTTTTAAAAATGGTTTTTGTTTAATTCTAAATTATTTTAATTAAAGATTTAAATATATGTAAATATTATGGTGTGTCACTCACCCGATTTTCTCTTACCCTGCATTTTAATACTAAGATAGATATTTTGTGCTTTTTAGTTCACATTTCTGAAGCGTGTTCTTTAATTTTTTAAAAGTATAATTTTATTATATATTTTTTTTTACCAGTACAAAAGTGTAGAATATTACCTCAATAAATTTAAGTCCGTTATTCTTGAACGTAGAACCTTTTTAAGTAATAATGTGTTGAAAATGTAATGAATAAATCTTCAAAAATCGTCATTTTAAAAATTAAAAAATATATATTAAACGTCAATTTAAACGAACGATAGAGACACATCTGTATTTATTGGACTTTTAAATAATATATCGCCTTTAATTTGAATTAAAATATTCAAAAGAATTTATATAAATACCACTTATGCATGGTGTCCTATTTTTAGGACGATTGTGAAATATGGGTTAAAACTTCTAGATGTTGCTAAGTGATTCAGAAAGATTTTCGGGGTTAATATTAATAAATGTGATTTTTTGTGCGAGTCCAATTCTAGAAATAGTTCAAGTGCGAAAGTTAACTCCAAGTCTGGTGAGTTCATGTATGAAATTCTTGATAAAAGGAATTAGTTTTATGTATCTTGCCACCATTTGCATCATACCGACATTTTCTACTAATTAAGATAGGAGATAATCAGGAGGCTATAAATCAGTCGTTACAAACATTATTATTGGATTTTGTATTTTATAAAGGGTTAGTACTGTTGTGGTCACCATAAGACTTTCTTCTTTATTTTCTTATACAAATTCACGCAATACATTTAATTTTTTTAAGTTATTTTCCATGATGAACGCAGATGATTTTCATTTCAGAGAATATTCACTAAACTATCACTAAATATTCAAAGAAAGTCAATTTTATTTCAGAAAATTATGGAGTGGAAGGCTGATTTTTTTTTTTTTTTTTTTTTTTTTTAATACCAACTATGTGAAAAATACCAGAGCCGGGAATCGAACCCAGGCCTTCCGCTTTACGTGCGGATGCTCAAACCATCGAGTTACCCTGGCTGATTACCAGCTAGGCATTTCTCACATAACATTCGTTGGCAAAGTCACCGAGTCTGCAAACACAGCTGTATCAAGTGACATTATTAATCATTGCACAACTCCAAGGAAAAAAAAAAAAAAAAATTCAGCCTTCCACTCCATTATTTTCTGAAATGAACTTTCAGGCTTGATGAAAAAAATTCTAAATTAAATTGAAAGTCAATTTTGTTCCGACATCAGAATTTTTTTTCCCAGATTTCTTTTCTTTGTTAGTTTAAATTGACTTTTCGTTTCTGTCTTTCTTTCTTTTTTTTGGGGTGGTGGGGGTGGGGTGGGGGGTTACAAATAAGAAAAAAAAAAGTAGTAACTTCGTTTTAAATTATCACTATAGGTCTGCGTACAACCATTCGTTTTAAACGTATTGACGAGTTCTTTTGAAATATACACATATTGAAAATTACACTTTCTAGTTATATTCCAGAATATATTTGAATATTTTTATGAGGCTCAACAGAATAATCGTTAGAGCTAATCATAATATATTCTTGGAAAAAAAAGCTTTTGAGCTTTTGAATAATGTATTGATTCCATTATGTTTTGTAGAGCATAAACATTATAAAAACATAAACATTATGTTTTAAAGAAATATCTGTTATGAACTGTAATATATCCGAATTCTTTAGTGAATCTTTGTAAAGTAGTAGTGTTACTTACATAATTTTCAATAAGGAACATACTATAGTGATAATGAATAACATTTATCAGTTTTAAGACATTCTAAAAACAATTTTTATTAAAATCACACAATCAACTGTGGAAGAAAATCATATTTTATTGAAAATTTTTTTTTTATTATTTTTCCGACTGAGTGAAAATAATGCCTGGACCGGGAGTCGAACCCCGGATCTTTGACTTACAAGGTCAGGGCTCTTCCAATTGAGCTATCCAGGCCGACAACCGGTCAGCATTACTCACTCAGACAATCTTTAGGCAGAAACATCTGGTCTATCATGTAGATAGCTCGACAGAAATAAGCCGCAGGAAATGGAAAACACCATTAGATAATGGGAGAAAGAAATACAATTTTTATTAAAATCACACAATCAACTGTGGAAGAAAATCATATTTTATTGAAATTTTTTTTTTTTAATCATTTTTCCGACTGAGTGAAAATAATGCCTGGACCGGGAGTCGAACCCCGGATCTTTGACTTACAAGGTCAAGGCTCTTCCAATTGAGCTATCCAGGCCGACAACCGGTCAGCATTACTCACTCAGACAACCTTTAGGCAGAAACATCTCTGGTCTATCATGTAGATAGCTTGACAGAAATAAGCCGCAGGAAATGGAAAACACCATTAGATAATGGGAGAAAGAAATACAATTTTTATTAAAATCACACAATCAACTGTGGAAGAAAATCATATTTTATTGAATTTTTTTTTTTTTTTTTTTTTTTTTTCGACTGAGTGAAAATAATATGATAGACCAGAGATGTTTCTGCCTAAAGGTTGTCTGAGTGAGTAATGCTGACCGGGGTGTCGGCCTGGATAGCTCAATTGGTAGAGCCTTGACCTTGTAAGTCAAAGATCCGGGGTTCGACTCCCGGTCCAGGCATTATTTTCACTCAGTCGAAAAAAAAAATAAAATCTAAAAACATTTATGAAAATGAGAACGCGGTCAGATGGTCAAGCCAGCCCCATTCCACTTAAATATATTCCATCTTTCTCCGAAAACATCAAAAAGATGTCCATGTTTGTAAAATGGTCTATTACTATTACTATTATTATTACTTGAAACCTGATAGGAACATTTTATTTATAAATATAAAGGAATGCTTAGTGATATAGCAAAAATAACGCCTTTCCATTCAAAAACTGATATCTCTCCATACTCTATCTTTAAAAAGCTTGTGTCGAAAAACGTGTAACCTTTCTCGTAATTGATAGCGAGTTGCATTCAGCATTAACGCCTGCACGTGAATTGTTGACCTCTAATGTTATCTGGTTTTTTGATATCGATACATGAATGAAATATGCATGGCGTATTATATGATGAAAGCATTCTTAATATAATACTTTATTTTTTATTTTTTTTATGCGTAATAAATAAATTTTGTCTGCATAAGTTTTCTTTTCATTGGGCTTAAAATCACCCAGTTAGTTTTCTGATGCTTACATTTGATCTGAAAATTACATTTACTTCTGGTATTCGATTTCGAATAAATTATGTTTTATCACGTTTTGTGTTCTCTGAACGACTTAATCTGTATATGGAAGAAACAAACAAATAAGAAATTAATAATAATAAAAAAAAATGTTTTAATTTAGTATCAGAAGTCAGAAGATCAAAGTTTTACATCTTTGTATAAAAGTGATTTTTGTCGAATTCTTGAAAAATAATTAAAAAATATTTCGTCGAAATAATGAAGGCAGTTTGATTTCTTTAATGTTTTCTCTCCGTACTAAAAGCGATTCACGACTGAAACTATTTTTTTTTTTTTTTTTTTTTGAAGTGAAAACTTCTTTAGGCGCGTTGAGCACTTTTGGGTGAACAAAAATCATGAAACTCGCGTCATCGTCAGCTAACGCTTTGAATGAAATTCTGCAGGCGTTCGTTACCAGGACAACCCAGTCACAGAGAATCTGATCGGGAAGAAACATATTTTTTGCCAATTGACATCACGTGGTTTTCTATTAGGAATAAAAGTTGTAAATTTCAATTCGAGATTTCACCTGATTTACACGTTTTGAGGTGTCCTGAATCCGTTTTCTTTTGTATCTCAGCTACTAATTAAAATAATTTCATAAGTAATCACTATTTTTACCTAATATAAGGCTTAGTTCATTTAATTTGGGTAGCTACAAATATTGTGCCGAATCCTATAATACAGATCATAAACACTTCTTTACAAACCAAAAATAATTCGAAAATAATAATCTAATATAGCTCGACGGTATAATTCACAAGTTACTTAGTTTTCACTTCTATCGGCAGCAGTCCCAAAGACTGCTTTGACTTTTTTTTTTTTTTTGGAGGGGGGGGGGGGGGATAACAGCCGAAATAATAACAAATGGGTGTCTATGAATTAATTACCTTCAAATATCTTCATTTTTCCTTGAAATCAGAATTTGGTTTATTTTGTGTAAATATTCCTCCCAGAGAGACGAAAAAGTTTGCAAGGAATGCTATGTTTTTGGAAATTTAACTTGCCGAATTCATTTCTAATCTTCCCAAAATGATGTATTAGAAAATTGGCAGAAGATGTTTATTTTTTGGCTACAAAAGAAATAATAATAATAAATAATCGCCGGGAAAATATAATTTTTTTTCCGGTGATTAAAACATGTCAATACTGTTCCATTGTACGAGTGCCTACTTTTTTTCACTTGATGAAGGGACGTGCTCGTTTATTTCGATCCGAAGCAAGTATAGTGTGTTTTGAAATTTATGGTTTCTTTCAGCGTCTTCGCCTTTCAGCAGTATTAATACATATTATTTTAATCTAATCTTGAGTTTCAATGAAACGGTTAAATCCATTTCCTTTGTGCAATCCTATATTTCACATCTTCTCCTCCGGACATCCTGGAGAATTTCGTAGGGGTGGGGTGGGGTGGGGGGGGGGGGAGAAGATGTCCTATATGGGATATTTTCTTTGTAAAATTACAGAAATTCTAAACGATTAAATAATCTAAACGATTTACGATTTTATCAACATAGTGAAATTGTAAATTTTTCATATAAATATGAATTTTGAGGAATATTGCATTGGAAATAGTAGCATGAAAACTAAACAACGGAATTGACCCTGATAAAATAAATTAATAGATTAGAATAAGATAAATATATCGAAGTGAACGGTGGATAACCTATTAGGCGGGGATTTCATTCTGTCACTGTATCAAGCTTTGGTCAAATTCATTTCTTTTAACATGATTATAATATGTCTCGCACTAGAAATGTATGAGAACATAAATATGATGGAGAACTGAGCAGAGTCCACCTATGCCAACTAGTTTTTTACTTTTAACGAAAAAAAAACTTAGGAAAAAAAAAAAAAAATCGCATTTCTTCTGATAATTGCAAAAAAATGAAATTGTTTCAGCATTTAGTGATGTAATTCTGTCAGATAAAAATCGTCTGCATTTATAATGGAAAATATTTTGATAATTTAATAAACAATTTGTATTGAATAAATTTTGTGTAAAATTATATAGAAGAAAGTCATGTGGTAGCCACATCATACTAGTTTTTTCTGTTATGAATGCAGAATTTTTTCATCTCAGAAATATATAACATGAAAAGTTCCACGGAAGGGAATTTTACCGTGCAGATGACATCTTTTTCGTACTGGGAGAAATATGCAGTATATCAGTGCCACCTATCGGCCGATATGCACCCAAACTGAATCGGTATTATGTCTCATAATGGCCTTTTCACATTTCAAGTTTTGTTCAATTGTACGCAATAGAACCAGAGATATAGGCTTCCCTTAAATTGCCGAAATCGTTGTACAGCACCACCACCTGTTGTTAGTTACCACCTTGTGTCAAGGTGCATCTATGTATAAATTTATATGCAATTTTGTGCAGTAGTTCCTGAGATAGCCTTCTCTGAAATTGCAGCAATCGTTGTATAGCAGCGCCACCTGCTGAGCAATTAGCACCAAAAGTTGATAGGCACTAATTTATGTCAAGACGCAACTACATATAAATTTATATATAATTCTAAGCAATACACTCCTTCTCATATTTATAAGGACACTTTATATTTTGAAATAACTAATGTAAAAATAATTGTAAACAAGATTATACTAAGTGCACTTAATATATCTAGTATTCTAAAAACCAAAACTGTTATAATTTTTTAATATAAAACAAAATTAATAAAAAATAATGCAAAATGTGTTTTTCTCCACGTTTTTAGATGTTCATAATTATAGGGACAATCAAGATTTTTTCGTTTTATTTAAATTACAGTCGGTAACAGAAGTGTCCGAACACTAGCAAAAATTCCTATATATAAAAAGTACACTTCATACGGCTTTGTCAAATAAATCCTTGTTGAATCCTCTTCTTAGTCAGTTTAACAACATGATTCGATAAGGATTTATTTAACAAAACCACATAAAGTGTACTTTTTTTACATAGGAATTTTTGCTAGTGTTCGGACACTTTTGTTACCGACTGTACTAGCGGATAAATTACAGTTCACATGCGAATTTGTTAACTACTGGGCTAGATTAATTCATATATAAACCTTCAATTTTTCTTGGACGGACATTACTGATAATTCCTCGAAAAAAAAAAAAAACGTTCAAGTAGTGAAGTGTGATAAATGTGTTTTTTAAGTGGAGGGATAATTTCAATCCGCTGAATTTCTAATGAAATTCGAAGGTCTAAAATTGCTGAAGGAAATGTGATCAAACGTTGAACTGCTGGTTCGATAGGAGAGAGATCTGATGCAAAATCAGAGTTGTTTTACAGAGATCGAAGACTCATAATTCCTCTTACTGTTCTACTCATAATGACTGCTGCTGAATTTGATGGTAATTTTTAACGAAAGGATGGGGTTCACATTTATGCATGTTTAAAATAATTAATAATATGTTAAAATTAATAAAAAAAACCTGTAATAATCAATCAGCATTTAATGGGGGAAAGAACGTCTGTGTTAAAGTTGAATAAAGACAATATTAAATTGTAAAATGTTGCATTTTCGGATGAAAAACGTTTTATTCTTGATTAACCAAATGGTTTTAACAGTTACTGGCACGATCTGAAGATAGCGAAAAACAGAGCAGATTTTTTAAAGGCAGATATGAGACGGGCATTTTAAAGGTGGATCTATGGTGCTCTGGGGAGCTGCTTCTACTGAAGGCAGAATGAATTTAGTAATTTTTTCTATTATTATGAACATCAAGAGAATATCCGCAAATTTAAACGTAGAATTATCAGATTTTTGTTAGATTTTGGGGGGTAATAATATTTTTTTCAACAAGACTTACATTTTTGCTCTACTTTTAGAGCAATAGGAAATAGTTTGAAGAAAGAAACTTCTGTATTATTGCCTTTCCCATGGCCTAAAAGTTGAAAAAACCTTAACTTATGATATTAGAAAAGTGCATGCAAGTGGAAAGCAATTTTAAATAGTTTAAATATATTAAGAATATCATATTTGCTATATGAAATGGTATTGAAACTGAATATTAAAAAAATAATGTATATATATACCAGAGAGAATGTCTGACTGTTTAACCCTAAAAAGAGACCCCCATAAAATATTAATTTAAAGAATAACTGAAAAAAATTATTAAAATTCGAGCTGTCCTTATAATTGTGAACAGAACACCTGAAAAATCATCTTTTTACCATATTTAAAGTTTTTTAAGATAGAAAAACGATAAAACTTTTTAAATATAGTCTATTAATGAAATTCAAATTAATAAAAAATATATTTGTTTAAATAATAGTGTTCAGTGTTCAGTTAATATAGAAAAACGGGTGTCCTTATAATTATGAGAAGGAGTGTAATTCCTGTGATACAGTTGAAACAAAATTTTTGTCTCACACACACACACACAAACTTTTTATAAAAATGATCAAATCGTGTTCTGGACCCCTCAGAACGTGTAAATCCATCGAAAATCGGAAGTCGAAAATTTTAGCGAATCCAATACTTTCTTCTATTGAATAATAATAATAATAATATATATATATATATTGTAAATATTTAAAAATACAAATAAAAATGAGAATGTTATTAGAAACGCATAACATTCCGACATATGAAACTGTAACTGTACACATGAAACACATGATAATAGATCAAGAAAGCTTGTATGCGATTCTACATTCACGTGGTACTTTATGTAATGAATAACACAAGTTATTCTTTTTTATTTCGTACCGCAAACATACATAAAGTTCATGCACGTTTTTCTATTGTTTTCAATAAAAGCTAAAGTCATCTAACTCCTGTTTCTGAGAATTATGTCATCTTTTTATCCAAGTCTGCGTAAAGACCCACGCATCAATTTACAGCCAAAAGCATAAAAAGGTGAATGTCATAAAAGTCATAAAAAGTCATAATGCTAGAAAAGATGTCGAAGTAATAACTTTATAAATTCCAGTGGCTTTTGAAAAAAATTTGAAAAGTGTATCTTTTTTCACAAAATGGGGCATGCGTCTCGCATAATTCAGGTTCATATCAGATATTCCTTATTGAAAATGGAGTGAATACCCTCACTGGTTTGTGCACAGAAGCACTCAAAAGTATTCCAAAGTATTGCGTTCTGTGAGAGGTATTTCTATAAATCATATTTTAATAATTTTACTTTGCACAAATTTTAATAAAATTGAAATATGGTATTTATATGCACAAAAGAATGCTTTCTACAGAAATTAGCATTAAAATTTACAGGGTCACGCAAAGATTTTCAGATACATTAAGATGAGCTATTATTGGAACTTCGCTAGAATTGCATTTTCATATACATCAAACGTTTCTAATACTTTCTAACATTTTTTAAGAGTTAATATGATTTGAATTAATGTATCTGTCTATCAGACTGACAGTCTGTCTATTAGAGATGGGATAAATAGTTACTTTTCAGTAATTGGTTACTTCGTTCCATACTTCCTTTGGTAATAGGTTTTTGCAACATATTATTTTTATAACCTATTACTTTTTAATTTACATATGGCTAATGTATTTTTAATCCTTTCTGGATGATATACAATATATACATGTGTCCTACATAGTGGATGCGGTTCACGTTTGTGAGTAACAATGCTTTCGAATAGTAATCTTCACTTTATTTAACACTAGAATTTCTTCAAAAAAAAAAAAAAAAAAACACTGATATGAAATAGTGGTAGAGTCAAAATTTTACACAAACGTTTGTCCCAATCGAGTAAGCTTAAGGTTCACTAAACCAATTCCTTTAAACACGAAAACAGAATATTTCAAATAATATTAAGAAACACGTACACGAGAGCCGTTTTCTGAAAAAAAAAAAAAAAAAAAAGAAGAATTCTCATATTATAAGCCATATATGTAATTAAAAAACAATTAAATAATAATAGCAAATTTTTAAGAAACATCTTTAAGGCATCCCAAATTTTAAACTACCGAGTGATTGTTTATTTTGATTTTCCGAAGAATTTGAACTTTCCAGATTGACAAGAAAATTAGTGTTTTTCACTCATACTTAGCAAACAGTCACTTTGAATACGTTTTCTAAAATTAGAAACACTTGTTAAAAAAATATAGTTTTTGCTTACAAAAATTGCATAAAATGATATATTTTCTCAGACACTTAATTTTAACATAAGAGCATAATTAACTAACACCTTTACTCATTTTAAATCTAAAAAAATAGTCTCAAGAAAAAATCAGATAAAAGAAAAAGTGAAGAAAAGCTAAACAGTAAAAATAAATAAATAAATAAATATTCAATTTTCTTCTCAAATTATTCTTAATAAAACCACAATAAATGCTGTATGCCATTACGCATTTTCAATTCCATCTGCTATAAGCAATTATAATATAAACAAACACTCCTTCCTTTCAATTAACATGTGTTTCCAATACGCTAGCGAATCCAAATCTAGCAAGTGCAAAGCCATTCCTCATCTTCATGACGAAATAGTAATTAACATCTAATAATCACCCCTTACCTATCTCATGCTAGCTGCATAAATTAACATTGTTTCGTTAAACCGTGGTATCAAAGTTTTTTATTCAAACGATTTTATTATCCCATGAAAAATAATCAACACCAAATAAAATCATTTCTAAATTAATAAGAGCACGATGTTATTTGTCCTAAACGTTAAAATTGTCTTGCTTATTAAAATTACTTTGATTAATATATTTCACAAGGAATATTCCGTAATACATTCTAGAGAATATTATCATTACAAAATTATCGTTAAAAAATAATACATCTGCAGCTGTATTATTTTTTTAACGATAATTTTATGAACTTGGAAATGGAAAGATATTATTGATTCAGAATATCACTGAGTAACAGATTGCATGAAATCGTCTCTATTCCTTCTCTATTCCTAATCGTCTATATTCCTTACTGAGATTTCAGACCTATTTTTTTTCAGACGTGAAGTAACGAATCGATTCGAACATCTGCGCGGAAAGTCTGATGCGAGTCTTTAGCCGGCGTTCATAATATTGTTTTTGTATTTTGTAAATAAAATAAAATAAAAAAGTAATTATATAAAAGAAATAATTCAAGCTTTTTACTTGTATAATGGTGTATTATATCAGTTTTATCGCCAGAAATTTCTTGTCTATTTCGCGTGCAAAGA
Source organism: Salticus scenicus (assembly GCA_963930645.1). Taxonomy (NCBI): domain Eukaryota; kingdom Metazoa; phylum Arthropoda; class Arachnida; order Araneae; family Salticidae; genus Salticus; species Salticus scenicus. Next base: position 147,233,237 of record OZ005661.1, on the reverse strand, counting down.
TAAAGTTGAAAATATTATTTTTTTAATAGGATATATTTTGTAATATATTACCGTGCTAATAGGCTACAACGCAATAATAATATTACTTATTATGTTACGTGAAATAACGCCCATCTCTACTGTCTATATGTCCGTTCTTCCATCTCAAGCATCTGTAAGTAATCTCAGAATTTCTTAAAAATGATATATATTATTTATGTTTACTATGGAATGTTTCCTAATTAAATTGGCATTAATATTACCTCTACAGCTGGTTTAAATACAGGGACAACCCTCTCCCACCCCCCAAATAAAGCGAATACATTGCATTTTAGGAGAGGCATTTTTATAAATCAGATTTAAATAATTTTCTACTGCGAAAATCATAATGAAATTGACATTAATTGCACTGCTCGGCATGAAAATTGTCCCCGACACCATTTTGGCAAATTCTTATGTAAAATGACCCCCTCAATCCGAATATGACATCCGTTTTTCCTTATCACCCACCGTTTTTTAGGGACGGCCCCCTATTTTTATCACTTTTCGGTCATTTTATTTATGGCTATAAATTTGATTTTTAGGGGGGAGGGGGAGGATTATTTTAACAGTTAAATATCTTCTGATGAGCTACAGGAAAAACCCCTTATAAGCTTGTAATTTCACATACTGCGTAACAGATTCGGTTGCTACGCCCGGGCTGAGCGTCTATATCCAGGATTATGGGGAAAATAGCCCGATGCGAATGTGTTTTAATTTGAAGATTCAATATTTTAACAACGTTGCAAAAGTTCTTTTTTTTTTTTTTTTTTTTTTTTTTTTTTTTGCGATAAACCCCGTTTAGGCTTGTAACTCTAACATATTTTTATTTATTTACTAAGAATTGTGAGTTCATAAAGACTTCACAAAAAAGAACTTTTGAGAGGTGCTTGAAATAATTGGATCTTCAAATTAAATATGCAGCATAGGAAAAATCCCTTATGAAATTTCAATTCTTGAAAATACCTAAAATCGAGCTCATTCTTTTGCCGGCAATTTGCTTAATTTTTACTCCATTCAAATGAACTTTTGACAAAAGTTGCCCAATATCTTTAGCTTTCAACCTAAGTAATATATATATTTTTTTATCTTTCGCGCATGCGTAGTTAAAATATATTTACTATAAATGCTCATATCTCAGCAAATATTGCACGTGTGCATTTCTTTATTTCAGAATAATGTTTTTCTAATGTTTTGTCAATTTTTCTGCAAGTCTTGTAAAGTTTTACGGAAATCTGTTCTAGTCATAAACAAAAACTTGCCAAAAAAATTAAAATTTTTTTATATCTGCCTAAATAATTACACAATTTCCGAAACAAAAGTTATAAATATAGTACACAGTATGTGCAAGAATGTGTTAAAGTTACAAGTCATTTGTAGCTTTTTATAAAACAGTGTGATTCAAAGTGTTTTTGTTCTTCTTGAATTTGTGGTTGGTCCCCTATTTACACTCTGGACTAAATCGATAGTGGAAAATGTGAGTTTTTAAATGTTTTTTGCATCATTTATGAAGTTTCGAGCCATTTCGCCAGTATTTTTTTTTTTTTTTTTTTTTTTTTTTTTTGAAAATCGAAAAAATGTTTAAAAAAAAAAAAAAAAAATCTAATAATTTGAACACTTACTGTATGCGCAAAGGTAATGGAATATCTTCATTAAGAGAAGCTAATTCTAATATTCCTTTTTTGGGGAGGTTTTACTAAGTAGGATAGCTTTTACAATAGTATTGTTAGTTCCCCATCATACTATAGGTATGGGGAACTTGGGTAATCGTGAAAATTTTCGACCTCGGTTTTTTGACTTTTTTACACGTTTTCAGGTGTGAGGAATCTGAAAATGACAAAATTTGTATGGTGTCTGTCTGCAGGGTGTCTGTTAGTGGGTCAGTCCGTTAGTGGGTCAGTCCGTTAGTCCGTTAGTCCGTTAGTTTGTTAGTCTGTTTACAAGATATCTCACGAACAAATGATCGCAGAGAGGTCAGACCAGTTTTAAAATATTACTTTAGACACTGACAAGAACTCTATTTATTTGCAAAATTCGAATTAAAAAACTTCGTAAGTTATGTGGAATTTACGATTTACTTAAAATGGCAGAATAAGGCGAAATCGAGCATAAACGTCCATTTTGAGGATCATAAATATATCAGACAATTTGAAAATAACATTTATGATACTTGTATGAACATGGTTGACTACAAATATTCTAATAGGAAAATTTCGTAAGTTATTCGAAATTTAAGATTTTATCAACATAGCAAAATGGGGCGATATTTCATATAAATACGCATTTTTGGGAAAGTTGCATTGGAAATAGTAGCATGAAAATAAACTACGAAATTGACCCTGATAAAATAAATTAATAGATTAGAATAAGATATCGAACTGAATGGTGGGTAGCCTATTAGGCGAGGATTTCGTTCTGTTAAGCGTTTGGTCAAATTCATTTCTCTTAACATGTTTGTAATATGTCTCGCACTAGAAATTTATGAGAACATACATATGATGGGGAACTGAACAGAGTCCACCTATGCCAACTAGTTTTTTTCATGCGATAATAACTTGATTTCCGAAGATTTTAAATAAGAAAAGGTAACTCTAGTTCACAATAAAAGCTTTAATCAAGAAAACCTACCGCTTCAATGAATTTCAAAAATAAAATAAAATAAAACAATAATATTTATATTAGAATTTTTTGACTAAAAATGTGCTTAAAACGCGAATTATTGTTACGAAATTTGCTGATATACTGGAAACTTTCACCATTATTTTACTGTGAGTTTGATACTAAATCGTCTGCATGGATCAGTTTCGGTATTTCGCAGACTGTTTGAAGGGTCACCTTCTGTGACAGCCAACTGCTGACATAATAAAACTTCCTGAGCTGTTTAAAAAGCTGCTTGATGTCGAATGATTCCATACATTATCCACAATAAAATATTTTATACTGCATTATCTACCTTTATACTGATTTGCTGATTGTACCTGTATTAATCCTTAAATAAACATGATTTATTCAGCTTACTAAAGGATTAGTAAGGTTCTTTCATGTTAAACACGTGCCTTAAAACGTGTTCAATAAAGTGAAGTAGTTATTTAATGATAATTTATTTATTATATTAAATTAACCCATTAATGCTTAGCGCCCTTTTTTTTTTTTTTTTGTTTTTGGTCCGGTAAAATTGCATTAATTGAATTGGTAAAATTGTACTAATCCGTTCTTATGCTTTCGTTAAGTATAAGAGTAGATTAGTACAATTTGAAGTTGAAATGTTCATTTATGTAAAATTGAGGCGCAATTTTCGAACCATCCCTAATCTAATAAGGGACGCTATACATTAATGGGTTAAATCAAGAACTAATTTTATACCATGAAGTTTTAAGATATAAGTTACTTAAGCACATTTTTGAAAAAAAAAAAAAAAAAAAAAAAGAAAAAAATCTTAATTGAGCCAAGTTTAATGCCAGGACAACGACATCGCGAATATGATCACCTACACATCAAAAAATGTTGTCATAATCACACACATGGACAACAAATTTGTCGGTCAAGATGTTTTTAGAAGCTTCTTTTTTTACTTTCCGAACACTATAGTGAGAAAAGTATTGTAATCATGTCCAAAATCCGAATATGATATTTTGATGTTTCTATACGTTTCGAGGTCCCCCCGAGTCCGTTTTCACTAATTTTACGATAGTGTATGTATGTGTGTGTGTATGTATGTGTGTGTATATGTGTGTGTGTATGTCTGTGAGTGAACACGCTAGCGTCTAAACGCTTTGTTCGAATAAGCTGAACGTTGGTACGTATATTGTAAGTCACCATAGTACGAACCCTATTGATTTTGGTGAATCGAGCACTTATAGTTTTTTTACAGGGACACCAGGAAAAATTCTTTATCATTGTGGCCTATGGGGCCAAATTTTTAAAAGAGCGATAGCGTCTAAACGCTTTATTAATCTGAGCAAAAAATTTGTACACATGTAATAGGTCACAGTTGCACTGCACGAACTGTATAGATTTTGGTGAATTTAGCACTTACAGTGTTTTTTACAGGGACACAAAGGAAAATTCTTTATCATTATGGCCTATGGAACCAAATTTTTAAAAGTGCGATAGCATCTAAACGCCTCATACAATTCAGCTGAAAATTTATATGAATATTATAAATCACTGTTGCACTAACTATAAGTATTTTGGTGAATCTATTGGGTTGTTCGGAAAGTAATTTCGTTTTTTCCTTCGAAAATGAAAGACGATTTTCTTATATTGTATAAATATTTTAATGAATTATATATTCTCCACTTTGATCGGTTTCTTAGCGATCTCACGAGTTGTTATTTGGCAGTTTTTCATAAATCAATACTTTATTTTGTCTTCATTAGCACAAACTGGTTTTCTAGAACGTTATGCATCTTCAACTCAAAATTGCCAGAACAAAATTTGGTAAACCAGTTTTGACAATAGCGTTCTTTAAATAAATTTTCTGTGCACACATCGTATACTTTTTTTCCTTGTTTGAATAGTATTTTCGCATTTTTGATAGCAAAAACAAAATATGCCGAAAATGCCGCTTCTGATTTTCTTTATTTGATAGGGCACCAATCAAAAACTATTGAGCAGAATAAAACGACCTTTTTCACAAGCAAGCCACAATATGTAATGGCAATGCAACTTAAATGTGAAGAAGGTGTGAAAAAAATACAATTAAGTCCTCTGCTGAGAAAAACGAAATGACTTTCCGAACAACCCAATAGAATTTATAGGTTTTTACAGAGACACAACGAAAAATTCTTTATCATTATGATCTATGGGCTCAAAGTTCAGTAACGTTCAATAAAACATCGTGTAATATGTGGAGGAAAATACTCAAACACTCTATTATTGTTTTCTCTCTTTTGTTTGTTTAACAACTCCTCTTTCTTTACTTTATCTACAAAACTGTTAATTACTCAATGTTCGGAAAGTCGAGTGGAGTCACTCCAGATTTTTTAATTTAAATTTATAAAAATGTAAATAAATTTACCTATATATTTTCTAAATGTCGGGAAAAAAAAAATAAATAAAAAAGTTCTTTTAGAAGTCGGACCCCACCCATTAAAGAAAGCTTCTAAATTAAACTTTCGTTTGGTTAGTGAACATCGTTAATAACTTAATAATGGATTTCAAATGTTCTTCGGTCTTCAAAAATTTTCAGCCAGTGTTACTTTGAGTGTGCTATATTTCGTTGATGCTTTCACACTGCCCTCGTTCCTACGTTTTCGCGAGATGGAGTAATGTGTTTAATTATTTCGACCTGAAACAATTGTTGTGGGATTATTTTGATTTTTCTTGCCTTCGTTCTTAAACAACAGTTTGTTAGTGCATTTTACTACAAGTTGCTTAAATACCTGTATTGCATAATTTCAATGTTTAAATCCATTACTGGAATTAATTTTTTTTTTTAAACCATGATGAGAATTAGTATTAATGAATGAGAAATAATGAATACTTCGTGTTTAGAATATTTTAAATGTAAAGTCTTTTGCACAAAATCATCGATATATTATTCAGTCAAATTATGTATATAAAGTGCGCACTAGAATATATGTGTCTACCATTTTTACTTTCTCCTAAGAAAAAAGTATTAGAATCGGGAAAACTTTCGCCCTGCAGTTTTGGATAGATTTACATGTTTTGACATGTCTTGAACACTATTTGATCATTAAAAAAAAAAAAAAAAAAAATGTCTGATTGTCTATTTGTCTATCTGTATCAAACAGTTTGTCACATTGTATCTCACGAATAGTTGAGTAAAATTCAAACTTCGTATTTAGTTGGAATTTCACCTAAACTGAGGCTCATTATATTTGGGAATGTCATTCCACTTTCATAATTTTTAACATGGCAGCAGTGATGCCAGATTGGGGATTTTGTCCCCATTTTGGAGATTTTTGAGTCTTCTGGGGACAATTTTGTGGACCAAATGTTTGTGGGGACTTTTTTGGGGAATTCTAAAATTTTTGGGGACAAACCTGGGCCGTTCTTCAACTTTCTGTCAATGTTGGCAACGTAATGATTTATCCCTACGACTAGGGACTTTCAAATTTTAATAGCTTTATTGTTATTTGGGGATTTTTTTTTTCAAAATTTACCTTCATTTGGGGAAAAATCTGAGCTTTCTATGGCTTAAATCTGGTTGATATATCTTTTCTTTCTTTTTTTTTTTTTTTTTTTTTTTGAAAATTTTTTTATTTTCCCTTTTTAGTAGAAACCAAGTTGAGGATTTTTCGAAAAAAAACATCCTGATTAGTGATTTGGGGAAATTTGAAGACCTGTTTGGGGAAATAATTTTCGACCATCTGGCATCACTGCATGGCAGCATAGGACAAAATTTCGTATAAATGTACGTAATGAGAATTATTTTTAACGCGTGATTGAAAATTATTGAAAATATATTAGTAATATTAAAGTAGAAATAAAATTGTATGAATGTCAGAAATTCTTCCTGGGGAGGAGGAGAAGTATCCCCCACCCCGAGCGGTGTAATATCTGAATATAGGTGCCTTTTAAAAGAGCTCGTCAATACCTTTGAAACGAATAGGCCTGTGATAATTTAAAATAAAGTTATATATATATATATATATATATATATATATATATATAAATTCTCATGTGTTGACACAACATGGACTTTCTTTGGACATTTAGTGCTATACTTCTCTGAGATAAATAGTCTGGATTCCTCGTGTAAAATAACTTTAATAAATAATTTGTAACGAGGGACTTTATATGAGAAAATATAGAAGAAATTTTTATGGTGGCCACAACATAGTAGTGTATATTCCGACAACTAAATCATAACTTAGGTGTATTTTTTTTTTTTTCAACCACCAAACTTTCTTTTCAAATATTATTGCCGCCTAGATATATATATATCTTTTTAATTAAACACATATCACCGAACAGGATGTTTTAACTCATTTGACAAAATTAATTTATTAAAATTGTCATAATTTTATTATTATTATTATTAGGGTAAAAATTCTACTTATAATTGAAAACGATACAAAAAACGAAACCAAAAGAATTCTCGAATCAAATATGAATAAAAATGACAATATGATTAGCACACACGCACACACACACACACACAATATGAGGAAACTAATATTAAATAAATACTATCACCGTAATAAAATTTTAAAAACAAAAGGAAGCAGTAAACAATATATAAAGTGTGAAATGAAGCAAACATTTTTTTTTAGTTCCCCATCATACTATAGGTATGGGGAACTTAGGTAATCGTGAAAATTTTCGACCTCGGTTTTTTTCACTTTTTTACACGTTTTCAGGTGTGAGGAATCCGAAAATGACAAAATTTGTATGGTGTCTGTCTGTAGGGTGTCTGTTAGTCTGTTAGTCCGTTAGTGTGTTAGTCTGTTTACACGATATCTCACGAACAAATGATCGCAGAGAGGTCAGATCAGTTTTTAAATATTACTTTCGATACTGGCAAGAACCCTATTCATTTGCAAAATTCGAATTAAAAATCTTCGTAAGTTATGAGAAATTTACGATTTTCTTAACATGGGAGAATAGGACAAAAATTCACTTAAACGTGCATTAAATGGAAAATTTTTACTGTAAAAATGTCAGACCAGTCTTAAAATATCAGTTTTGATGCCGGAATGAACATCAGTAACTATAAATATGCTACTTTGAAAATTTCGCAAGTTATTGGAAATTTACAAATTTCTTAACATGACAGTATAGGGCAAAATTTCACATAAACGTCAATTTTGAGAGATATTTTCATCGTAAAGATGTCAGACTACTTTTGAAATATTATTTAGGACACTGGCATGAATATTAATGACTATGAATTTTCCAATATAAAAATTTCGTAAGTTATTGGAAATTTACGAATTTCTTAACATGGCAGAATAGAGCAAAATTTCACATAAACGTCAATCTTGAGGGATATTTTCATCGTAACGATGTCAAACCACTTTCGAAATGTTATTTAGGATACTGGCATGAATATCATAGACTATGATTTTTCCAATTTAAAAAATTCGTAAGTTATTTGGAATTTGCGATTTACTTAACATGTCAGAATAAGGCAAAATTGAGCATAAACTTCCATTTTGAGGATCCTAAATACATTAGACAACTTCAAAATTACATTTATGATATTTGTTTGAACATGATTGAATACAAATGTTCTAATAGGAAAATTTCGTAAATTATTCGTAATTTACGATTTTATCAACATAGTGAAATTGTAAATTTTTCATATAAATACGAATTTTGAGGAATATTGCATTAGAAATAGTAGCATGAAAACTAAACAACGGAATCGACCCTGATAAAATAAATTAATAGATTAGAATAAGATAAATATATCGAAGTGAACGGTAGATAGCCTATGAGGCGGGGATTTCATTCTGTCACTGTATCAAGCTTTGGTCAAATATGATTATAATATGTCTCGCACTGGAAATTTATGAGAACATAAATATGATGGGGAACTGAGCAGAGTCCACCTATGACATTTTTTTTTTTTTTTTTTTTTCCTCATTTGGACAGGAAGAAATGTTTGCAAAAAATATTGATAGAATATATTACAAGCGGTTAAAAACGAAAACGTTTTGGTTGTAATATGCAAGATAATACGTTTATATTGAAATTAAACAGAATAATAAAATAAAAATTCACATTACATCTATATTTAAATTGGTCGGAATGAAGAAATTAAAAGTTGATTATGGAAAAAGGGGGAAAAAAAACTTTGTTTTCCAGGAAAAACGAGAAATTTTAAAGCACTACGCTGTTATAACATTATGTATTGTCTTTGCAGTTACAAACTATACTGACTATCGTAGACTATCGTTGAAAGAGTACAGGGTGTTCGAAATTAAACAACCCTATTATAAAGTTGTCTACAAACGAAACTATTATTGAGAAAGTTAGGAAATTTTGTGTAGAACAGAATGAAGGTATGGAAATTTGTTTGAGTGAATAATAATAATAATAATAATAATTTTAACAATAGTTTAAATTTTTGCCACCAGGGACCGTTTTTTAATGAATTACACATATAGCATATATCTATAATAATTTACAAATTTTATTACAACAAGACATGATCAACATGACGGCCATCAATGTCAACTACCATCTGGAATCGTAAGATTGTATATTTTACAGGTGACCGCAGTGTGGTGTTCGGAGAAATGTCAAAAACTTTATGTTAAAATGACGTCTTTAAGATCAGGTAAAATTCTTGGATTATGACGACTTACCATTAAAACTACCAAAGCCAAAAGTTGCATGGGTTGTGGTGTGGGAACCGGGAGACCAGGAATCAGGAAGTGTGTAATTCATTGGAAAACGCTCCCTGGTGGCGAAATTTTGAACTTTTTTTAATTTAATTTATTTATTTATTTAATTTGATTCACTCAAACAAATTTCCATACTTTCATTATATCGTACACAAAACTTTATAATTTTCACAACAATAGTTTTGTCTGTAGACAACTTTAAATAGGGTCGTTTAATTTCGGACACTGTATTTAAATATGATAATAATAATAATAATAATATTTAAATACTCAAAAATTAAACTATTATTAAACAAATAAATAAATTATAGATAATATATCAATTTTACTCCGTACAAATATTATATATGAGTCCACAGAAAACCTGAAATTTGACTGCATAAATTTTCAAATTGAAAATTTCAAAATAAAGTCTTTTGCATTTTATGGTATAAATATACCCATATGCCATATGTCATACAGGTCAACTTTGATATTTTTTATAAACACTGGTGGGATAGTCATTTTGTAAACTAATTATTTTTTCTTTTTTTTTTCCGAGATTTGCAATACTTTTGTTTATACCTCCGTTAAATAATCGTTTTTTTTTTTTTTTTTTCCCCTTCAGAAATAAGTGTGACGCTAAACCGCGTACAGTTATTTTAGTACACTGTTAAAAATTTCAACAGAAAACTCTGTGTAATCTATTATCTTAAGTCTTACGTAAAATTACAGAGAAAAACAAACGGACATGTTAAAAAACTTATTTCATACATTCCTTTTAATAACTAATATTAAATTAATTAATTATTGATGAGAATATATTTCGGACACTGGATGCTTTTTTTAAAAGTAGAAACAGTCATTTTTAATTTTATTTAAAAAATTATATTATAAAATTAGGTAAAAAAAAATACGGAATAAAGATTGAGAATCTCGATTATTCCCTTTTAACTAAGAATTACTGTAAATTTACAGAGACTCTGGATAAATATTTACATTAAATTTGCAGAAATTTTTAACAGTGTATATGATCAAGTAAATTCATTCCAAAGAAGGCAATACGTTTTTTGTAAATTATTCAAATAGTAAAATTAGTATAATTGTCCCTATATGTCAAGCAATAATTAAATATATATATATATATATATATATATATATATTACTAAATTAAATATGTATTAAAAAAAAAAAAACCTCTAGTTGTACTGTAAACTATAAAACTACTAACTATATAAAAATGTATTTTTTAAAATAGCGTTAGTTTTACCAGTAGATTTTCCATTGTGCAAGTTTAATTTTTGATAAAATTTTACTTCACTATTATTATTAACGCGTAAATAAATATATTTCTTTTTAATGTCAAAAAAAAAAGTTTTTTTTTTTTTTTGTACGTTATCTACCAATAAGTATTTTGACACTTTCGAATTTAGTCGTTTTGTTCAATATCTACAAAAGTCCTTTAGGAATCATCTTGAAACTTTAGTACTGTAAAGTACATGTTATACCTCATATATTTCAACAAAAGTTGTGTCCTGAAGAGGAAAAAGGGACCAGCAAAAAATTAAACAAGAAACAAAATGTTTTGGATCACCCTGTAAAAAGTAATGTTGGAAGTATGTTTTGGCTGCAGTATGTGATTATAATGATTTTTTTTATTATCTGTATAAATTTTTATGAGGATATCACATATATTCATGGAAATATAACAGTTTCTTTAAAAAATTGCAATTTTTTTTCCACTTTTATGATTATAACACGTAGGGTATTAGACCCAGTGCAAAGATATTTTTGGAAAATTTGGCATAGTGCATTAGACAGCATGCTGCAATCAGAATGCAAAAATGTTAAATACCTTACGAAATATGAGCAATTTTACTAAATGGTTTTTAAGTACGAATGCGCAAGTTTCATAAAAATTGCCTTTCCATAATTTAATAACCAATGGTATTGAGCATCTTATATGAAAACTCCAAACAAATTTCGGGTAAATTAAAAACGTTACGAGAGATAGAATGAACATAATTTCAGTTCTCTCAAAATAAATGCCAAAATATAAGGGGTTTTACTCACATTTTTATTTTGTTTCAATCGATGCCCAATGGTAATACAGTGTTTTTGCTGATTATAAATAAATATGGATAAAACCCTCTAACACCTTATTGTTCTTGTTTTTTTTTTTTTTTTTTTTTTTGAGAAGAACTGAAATTCTATCTCCCATAACTTTTAGAATATATACGATATTTGTTTGGAGTTTCCATGTAACTTGCTCAATACTCTTGGCTATTAAATTATACAAATGAATTTTTTTTTTTTTTTTTTTAAGCTAGCGCATCCGTAGTTAAAAATTATTTAGTAAAAATGCTCCTATTTCGTAAGATATTTAACATTTTTGCATTCTGATTGCAGTATGCTGTGTCTAATGAAGTATGTCATCTTTCCTAAAAATAGCTTTGCACTGGGTCTAATACCCTGAGTGTTATAATTAAAAAAAATAGATTTTTTTTTTTTAAGTTTTCATTTTTTTTTTTTTTTTTTTTTTTTTTTTAAGAAACCGTTATATCTCCATGAATATATGTGGTCGTCTCATAAAAATTTTTGCTGATACTGAAAAATATCTTCATAATCACATGCTACAGCCAAAACACATTTAAAACATTACTTTTTACAGGGGGATACAAAACATTTTGATTTTTGTTTGATTTTTTACTAGTCCCCTTTTCCTTTTCAGGGCACAACTTTTGCTGAAAAATATGAATTGTAACATGCTCTTTTCTCTACCAAAGTTTCAAAAGGATTCCTAAAGAACTTTTCCAGATATTTGACAAAATGTCTAAATTCGAAAGTGTCCAAATACTTATTGGATGGGTGGTTGGATGGTTGGGTTTAACGTCGCACTAAAGCTGCGCAGATCTAAATATTTATTGGTAGACAGTGTATAAATAAACGTTACGAAAAAAAAAAAAATAGCATATTATTTTAATAAAGGGACGAGTTTTCACTTTGAATAATATTGTACTATAATATGTTAACCCCTTGGGTACATTTGACGTCTGAGACACTTCATTCACTTTTTTGTTTTTTATTTTTGTTTTGCAATTCTAATTACTTGAAAACATCTTAATACTACATAAGTCACCAATATTTTAGAAATAAATAAATTCTTACGTAAAATGTACTGCTTTTACATACTACTCCAAGCAACCAAAAATTATATCCGTTCCACATGCAAATATTTTCTCAAATAAATCCGTACCCAAGGAGTTAACAATACCGACTACTTTTACAAGTTTAAATATTTAAATAATATTAAACCATGCATTTATTCTGAAGGAAGAAAATTTGTACAGTGTGCCCAGCAAAGTTTTCACTTCAAATAATTTTTAGCTACAATCTATTTTATTAGATGGTAATAATATCGACTACTTTTTACAAGTTCAAATATTAAATTAATATTAAACAATGTATTTATTCCGAAGGAAGAAAATATGTACAGTGCGCCCAACAAAGTTTTCACTTCAAATAATATTAAACTATAATCTATTTTATTAGATGTTAATAATACTACTTTTCACAAGCTTAAATATTAAACCAATATTACTGACATTAAGACTTTTTAATGATGATACTTATGATATTTAACTCCATACTTAAGGTCAAATTCTTGTTGTCTAATTTGAAACACGTGACAATGGAAAAAATATAAGGACCCCATTTTTATACTGCGAATATTTTTAAATTGTATTACTTCATGGCTATAAATAGGCCCAGAGGGAGACCAATTAATCCAAGTATCTTGCTTCTCTTCCAAATACGAATTGAATTCCCTGGCAGCTGCTTAACATTCAGACTTTACGTCATCAAAAAATATTCTTGTTTCATGCTATAATGAGGCAGTAGACCAATGAAAAAACGCTTCTAATTAAAATTTATTTTACTCTAGTTTTCGATATATATATATATATATATATTTATATCTATGCAGAATATATTACGACAATATCCCATAAAGAATCATTGTACAAAAACACTTTTTCGGCCAATCACATTAAAACTGTCCGAAATTTCTAATGTAATTTATCTCCATAGTTAAATATATTTTATTACTTTATTCCATATTCAATAGAAGAAAATATTGATTTCGTAAACTTTTCCACTCTGAGTTTGCGATGGATTTACACGTTTTAAGAGCACTGGAACACGATTTAACCATTTTCAGAAAATGTCCCCTAACAGCACAAAAAGTTTCAGAAATGTAACAGTCATATGACACGGAAACATTGTAAATATTACAGAAACGTTCAGTTAGCTTTCCGATTACTTTCATAAACGTAGAAATATCCGCGATCGTAACAAAAAAATCAGATATGTAACAGAAACGTTTCAATCACATAACAGTGATAACGTAGAAAGGGGCGAATGTTTCAGAAAGGTATCAGAGAGCATATTAAAATGTGTTACGTTTTTGAAAGTTTGTAAGCATTTTGAAACATAACTGAAACATTCTGTGCTGTATGGGTCTGTCTGTGTGTGTGTGTGTGTGTGTGTGACAACTGTATCTCAGGAACTACTGTACAGAATTTCATACAAATTATTCTTTCTCTCTCTCTCTCTCTTTCTGTGTGTGTGTGTGTGACAAAATTTTTGTGGCAACTGTATCACAAAATTTCATGCAAATTCATATGTAGTTGCATTTTGACATAAATTAGTGCCTATCAACTTTTGGTGAAAATCGCTTAATAGCCTAGTATTGAAATCCCGTGTCGTCTAAATTTTTAAAATGGCATTATAGGACAACCTTTCCTACATATGTGTACAATGAGAAATGTTTTTAGCGAATCATTATAAAATTAAAAATAATTATTAAAAACAGCAATAATCGACTAGGAATTTTTTTTTTTTTTTTTTTTTTTTTTGTATATATGGCAACATCGCTTCTTCCTCTGTGTGGGATACCCCCCACCCCCTCTTTCGAGTGAAGCAAATTTTCAATATAGGTATTTTTTAAAAGAACTCATCAATACCATTAAAACAAATGGTTGAACCACTATTATTTGACCCTAGGGAATCTGTATAGGAAACCATAGAAGGAAGTTTTGTGATGGTCACAACATACTAGTTTTTTCCTATGGAGGAAGGAAACTCACATGTAACATGTGTTTTGTTTCTCATTAGAGAAAAAAAAATTAAAATAAAAAAGCCTAAAAGAGACCGTTTTTCTATGTCTTTTATACTGTTTGAAACAGATAAGTTGCACAAAAATACATTTTAATTTTTTATGGAAGAAGGAATTTCACAAAAGGGATCCGGACATAATATCGCGGGACAAAATATCGCATCAAAAAAATAGTATGATCTATTTGAAAATTTGTATTTGTGTCACGGGGGATCTCTGGTGAAGGCCACAGGGCCTTAGAAATCTAAATTAATTAAAATAAATAAATAAATAAATACATTATAGAATGGAATTTTATAATTTTATATTTATTTAAGTTATTTTATCATTTGCTTTTCACCATTCAATACAATTTCAAATACAATTTAAAAATATTGTACTTCACTGTTGACATCAAAGTTGAACACTGTTCACAAACCTTAATTAAGAATTTTAAATTAGATAAGTACGTTTGAATTCTTCATGACTAATTTTGACAAAAGTTAATTAACATAGTGTTTAAACTCTTTTAAGCAAAATTTATAACAATTTTTGAGGTATATTTGTCTGTATGTGAGTGCTCTGACTATGGTATGTGTTGTCATGAAATTTTATACAACATTATTAATAATTACAAACTCATTTTTGCATTTCATTCATTTATGTAGGCGATATTTTGTCCACGCGAGATTTTGTCCCCAACCCACAAAAATTATCTCTATACCTTTACCTTAAAGAGAACGCATAATATAGCTTGTTTTTGCGTGCAAATCGGTCAACATAGATGATACTTCTATGAGGCAGATTTCCACGTATGGGAAGGTTATATCTCAATTTTTATAACGTATATAACAATTATTATTGGTTAAATTGTGCAAAACTATATATATAAAAGATTTTATTGTGAGAAAATGTGTGAATTAAATTTTTGTGAAAATTAACCGGTAGAGGGCGCTGTTTAATGTAACAATGTATAAGAAAGTTTTTTGATGGCCACAACATACTCGTTTTTAAATTGGCAATTGGCAGAGCTGTTTTTTTTTTTTTTTTTTTTTTTTTTACATTCTTCTATGTATGACAAAAAATTTCCTTGGTAATATATTTATTTATTTATTTATTTTTTTTTTATTTTTTTTTTTTTAAATACCAACCGAATTCTTTGATTAATGAAAAGTATTATAAAACTGTTTCCCTCAGAATTATAATGACATTTTAAGCAATGCTGCAATTTTAATTTTAACTCCTTAATCAAAATATGATATTGAAATATCACACATTTTAACTTTATAAAAAACGTAAATTAAGATTATCATTAAAATCAAATTTCTTAATAGAATCTATTCAACTTTCCTTTACATAATTAGCGATTTCTTAATTAGCAATTTCAATATCTTTCATAAAAATAATTGCATTAAAATTTACCTAATAATCTTTCTATGTACCTATTCTATTTGATTCTAATTAAATCAATATTCCTTTATGGTTAGTCCCAAGTCGTTGCAAGTTAGTTATTAGTTTTTTTTTTCAATAGATAAATATATTTCAATTCAGCTCTGAAATAGTATTACTAATGCACAAATTTATTTAAATTTGCGAATTCTTTCCAACTGTTTAAGTTCATCCCTGTGGGATTTCAATGATTTTATTTAGCTTAAAAATCGGTTGCCAGATTTCCCGTTTCTCATAATAATCCTGTTGTGAAAATTTTACCACAAATGATATTTCATTGTAACAGTGTTATCAACAGTAAGGATTTGTCCCTACGTGTTGGGAGTTTTAGCAGTTCTTTTCAGGATGTAGGGACGAATTTTGAAATCGGAGGGAATTTGTATGTGTGTGTGTGTGTGAGAAATTTCATGGGATTATGCATAAATTATGTTGATTTTTCCCCTTTTTACCTGATTTTTCCCTAAAGTAAGAACTTTTATCGTCAGTGTATCGTCAGTATCGTCATTGTATTAGTTTTGTACTTCAACTTCGGTGCATGTGTGTTTGACACCCCCGATACCGAATATGAATCAAAGAAAATATGTGGCGAAATATGAATGTGGCGAAAATATGAATGAAAGCTTGGCGGTGAATGTAATAATAATAATAATAATAATAATAAAACACTATTTTTTTCAATATGATTCCGTTGCTGTAAAAACATCTATTTTTTGTTTAACTCTTCAATGATCTCCAACCACAAATATTGCTGTTATTACTTACTTCAAATAAACTACAGTATGAAAATCCTACCTCCTTTTCGTTTTTAATGGTTATTCAGTTCAACAGCACTTCATTTTTATCAAATATCTGTATCAGTTCGGACGTTCACTGTACATTTTAACGAAATAAGCTTTTTACCAAATGTGGAAGATTCTATTAAGAAACTTTCTTACGCACAACATACCTGCGTACATATTAACCCTACAAGGCACCCAGTTCCATATGTGGAACACCGACTTTAATCGTTCCTATAGCTATAAAACTATTAGTATCAACATCTCTTGACATCCTGATAGAAGCTACTAGCATTTAGCAATGTAGTAATACGAATCTTTACCTAAAGATGTCGTTCGTGTTTTTGTTATAGTGCACTCAGTGTGAAATTTGAACGAAAGTGATACGTTAGTCATTTGTCTGAATTCAAAAATAAAAAAAGAATAGTTATTGAACAGTTTTGACTCGAAAAAAAAAGTACTGTGTGTTATAACGAAATGTATATTTTGCAGAGGTAAGTTTTTTTTTTTTTTTTTAATATTACAATAGTAAACATTTTAGTAAATCATATTTTTATGTATGTTCCACATACGGTACGTTGAGCTAAAAAGTTGATTTTTCCGTAAAATATGGTTTTATTTTTATAAGTTTTTCCTATCTTCTGATCACTAATTACAACCTATATATTTTTGTCGCGCACTACAAAAAAAAAAAGAAAAAAAAAAAAAAAATTGAGCCTTGTAGGGTTAAATACCGGAACGTACGCGAATATATTCTCGTATAATTACAGAATGCGCGATCACCTGATATTGAACATATTATCGCTAAATTGACTATGTTACTTAAACGGTCAAATGGAGGCCTATTTCAGTGAATCAGCAATGTTACCCTTTTACAGACCAAACATAACTAAACGAATATAACCACTTTAGGGAAAATCAAGAATTGGTTCAAGATATTCTAAGCAAAAATGTTCTTGTTGAAAACAAGAAATTCTGTGCATAGAAACAGACTTTGAAATTCTGTCATCTTCGAGAAAATTAGCTTTACCATATCTGCTAACGTTTCCAGCTTTTTAATAATATGACTATTTCCGAAAGAAAAAAAAAACTTTTTGCTTTATTTTTTAAAAAGACTAAATTTTTGCAATTAAATAATACAAACGAAAATATTCTGAAATGGGGATACTGAATTCGGAAGAGTTAGCAAATATGACTTCTCTGATAATACACTCTTCATCGGGGTAAAAACATTACGAAATGTCAATAGCTGTAACCGTTTTAATGAAAAACAAATATGAATGATTTTGGAAAGGTTAGAAATCGATTGGCCAGGTTGTAGTTTCTGAGAAAATTAGTGTTCGCCGTAAACAGAGGAGGAAATTTACAGAAAGAGAAGAACAGCTTTGATCATTTTAATGAAAATCAAAGATCAGTACTTTTTATTGCATAAAAATCGTTATAAAAATGTTGTTATTATCAGGAAAATAAATTTCCATATGTGAACCGTTCTTGGAATGGGAAAAAACGTAACACGACGCAAACTATTTTAATCAATTCGACGAAATCTTTAGAGGGCTGGTGGTTTAACTTTAAAGACCAAAAAAATGTTTCCTGCTAACTGTCAATACGTAGTTTTATCAACTTGATGATTAGTTGGATTATTTTTTAGTCTGTAACGACGGTAAACATTTTGTTTTCACCTTAACAATTTTTTAACATCTTATAAGACTGATGCTTTTGTTTTGCGTAGACTAGAATAACTGAAGTAATAATTAATACATGCATGAAATTTTAGTGGAAAATAATATCTATTGGCATAGGTATAATATTTTTCTGTTCTAAAATTGCTCTGAAACATATATAGTAACCGCCGGTTAATAAATTCACTGGTTAATAAAATCAGCCGCTTTATATGATCAAATTGCCAGGACCAGAATCAAATCAATGCAAACTATTTTAAAACCGCCGTATAATAAAATCAGCATAAGCTCAAAAATATTTCTTCAGTAGCAAAAATATCATTTCTGCACGCTAAACAAATTTCTTATTTACTTTTTTTTTTTATATATATATATATATAAAAGAAAAGAAAACACAGCAAATCCTCCATTATCTCCTTTTGTGGAAAATTTTACACTTGCAGCATAGTTATAAATTAAACACGCCCCACCCCATCAGTTGTCTCAGTAACAATTTCAAAATACGTATTCTTCAAGCAAGGTAATAAGTTAAAAATTCGATTTAATTCACATTTTTTTTTTTTTTTTTTTTTTTTTTTTTTTAAATTTTTAATAATTCAAAGACAATTTATAACATTTATTTTCAATCTACTAAGAAGCAAGAAGTTTAAGCGTAAAGATTTTAAACTTAAAAGAAAAATTCAGCTAAGTAATGAGGATTTTCCTCAAAAAAAAAGCGCATCAGAATTTGGGATATGTTTAATTTATTGAAGGAACAATTAATCAGTTATCCTGCAAAAAACAATTAATATTAATTCCATTATTCGTTACCTTTTGAAATTCCTTTCCAAATTCAGGAAAGTAATAACTTTTTCTTGTGTGAAGGAACGTTCGCCGGATATAAAAATCAGCCGCTTAATAAAATCACTTTGGCTCAAGGCGAATGTGATTTTAATGAGCTGCGGATACTGTATTCTGATGATTCTGACATATATTTGTTGCATAAAAATTTGCGATAAACTTTGATATTTACGATACACATGCACACACCCGGGAAAAATCAATTTAGATAACGGGATGTTTTGGCTTATACCCAAAGTTCAAGCAACTCTCTTGAAATGCCTCGTTAATGTTAATTAGATAAAATTACGTTAAAAATCTAACTTAGTTAACCATTCTGCAAATTAGATTAAATTATTTGCATAGTGAACTTTTAGAATTAAGATATGAGTACGTGTTTGGAGATAATTTTTTAGAAGCCTACTTTTTTAAAAACATAAGTATTTTTAATAAAATTAAACATAATTTATACGTCTCATTAATATATTAAAACCAATGTAACATTTAAAATGAGATAATGAATACAAAAATTTTAAAACTTTAAAAACACATTTTAATTAAAAACATTAAAATACACGACAGACGTTTCGGCTAGAACACTAGCCCTCCTCGGTGTCAAACATACAAGCACAACATTTACAAAAATTCATAATACATCATAACAAGATTATATATTCCGTCGGAATAGCTTTAGCCTCGTTCAAGGCAGAATGTTGCATTTTAGTAAAAGTGCCCTCTAGAAAAATGCAGGACTCATATATATTTACATTAGAGGCTAAAATTTTAAAGTTGTCAAAATCAGGAATATGATCACTATTACAAGAATGGATTACGAGTTTCGATCTGAAATCTCCTGTTTTATATGAGCATTTATGTTCCTTTAATCTAATTTCGCCTGTTCTGCCAGTTTCACCGATATATGTAGAATCACATTTTGCCTTGAACGAGGCTAAAGCTATTCCTCCTGAATATATAATCTTGTTATGATGTATTATGATTTTTTGTAAATGTTGTGCTTGTATGTTTGACACTGAGGAGGGCTAGTGTTCTAACCGAAACGTCTGTCGTGTATTTTAATGTTTTTAATTAAAATGTATTTTTAAGTTTTAAAATTTTTGTATTCATTATCTCATTTTAAATGTTACATTGGTTTTAATAAGTATTTTTCTTTATACAAATTTTTGAGTTATTTTTGACGTGCCAATTACTATTTTTATTTTATTTATTTATTTATTTATTTTTAAATATCCGTGGAATTTTTTGTAACACAGTTATTAAAATTTAAACATATAAATAAATTATTGAATTTATTCAATATAGTTTGGATTTTATATATATATATATATATATATATATATATATATATATATATATATATATATATATATATATGTATATATATTACACCTGGATTAATAAAACATTTAAAGTTGTTAATAAAATTTAAAATTTATTTTAAATTATTCAAAAAATTGCCGGCAACACCACTCCCTGAAACTCATTCGATTAATTCAGAATAGCCCTGTATATTATCTATAAATTATATCTACAGATCAAACAATATATTTAATCTTATTACAGCAAAAATACACTGTTCAAATTGAAATGCACTTCGAGTCACTTCCAAACATAACACTGATGTTTCGGAATACTTTTGTGTGTCCCTGTAAACGAAAAGAAATACTCTTCAATCAATACCATAGTAATACAATTCTATGCGAAATCACGTTGATAGGCATACAAATAATGTATATCAGTTTTATTTTGTATAGTACTGTATTAAGATGTCAAAATTATCTTGCCCACAGACTTAATATATTTAACTACTTTTGTAGGTCCCTGTACACGAACCATTTGTCCGATTGCAATAAAACGTTTCCAGTAGCATCCCCATATGATGCGGATTTAGAAAAAATATTTTGGATTTCCTTTTTATATTCTTGAGTTATGTTGATCAAAAACTTACAGGTATACAACTTAAAAACTAATTTTAGAATTCAGAGAACCTCAAAACATGTAAATATAATTAAAACTGAATACTGAAAATTTGATCCAAAAACAATTCTAGCTTTACCATACATGGGTAAGAGGAAGTAAAAATACATTTGAAGAAAAAATAATACAAAGTAAACTTAATGAGAAAGAAAATAAATTAAATAGACAATTTATTACAGCGTTTAAAGCAATGTAATAAATCATAAATATATATATATATATATATATATAAAATTATATCACAAGCTGTGTTTATGGATTATTTTAACGATTGTAAAAACTATGTGTACTAATTAAAAAATAAATTTCATTTTCTAATATGTTCTATTTAATTACATAGCCTTTTATTACATTTTAATTTTTAACATAAAATAAAATTTTTATTTCTAAAAATATTAAGATTGATATTGTTTTATTAATCGCCACAATCTCCCACAGTTCATTCAAAGTTTGGAGTGTTATTTAGAAAAAGTTTGTCGTAAAATTCCAAATGCACAGTAATTCATAGTACACAGGTATAGAGAGAGTTGGGTGAACGTAGTATATAGTTTTATGCAGAAAATTATAATTTGAACATAATGATTTTTACTTTCTTCTATATTCAATAGAAGAAAGTATTGGATTCGTAAAAATTTTCGACCTCGGGTTTTTGATGGATTTACACGTTTTGAGAGCTGTAGAACACGATTTGACCACTTTTAGAAAATGTCTGTCTGTCTGACTGTGTGTGACAAAATTTTGTGGCAACTGTATCTCAGGAACTACTGCACAGAATTTCATATAACTTGGTATGTAGTTGCACCTTGACATAAATTAGTGCCTATCAACTTTTGGTAAAAATTGTCTTACAGCTTGCGTTACCATCCCGCTTTTTCTAAATTTTTAACATGGCAATATAGGACAAAATTTTGTATAAATGTGCATAAAGAAAATTATTTTTTAGTAATCATTATGGAATTTACAAGAATTATTTATAATAGAGATAGTCAACTGGGGAAAAAAAATTGTATGTGTAGGAGCCTCGCCACTCTCTCTGGGTGGGAAGTCCCCCTTCAAGGGGTGTAAATTTTCATGATGGGTATCTTACAAAAGAGCTCGCCAATACCTTTAAAACGAATGGTTGAACCACTGACCTGCAATAATTTAAAATAAAGTTATCGATTTTTTTCATTTAAAAAAAAAAAAAAAAAAAAATTGTAATATTCACAATAAAATTGACTTTTTATGGATATTTAGTATTATACTATTTCTCTAATATGGAAATCGTCTGCATTATCATGGAAGATAATATTTTTAAATGATAATTTTAATAAATTATTTTTACTGAGTGAATTTGTATAGGAAAATATAGAAGAAAGTCATGTGGTGGCCACAATATACTAGTTTTGTTTTGTTTTCATTATATATCTTTTATTATCTTTTATTATTTATTTACAGTTCCCATAGACATACTTAAAAATTTTATGTTAAATGATCTTTTAAAAAATGGCACTATATTAGATATAATAAAAAGTGTACTTTTGGGGGGCTGTCGCATTTTTCACTTTTATTCCCAGTCAAATGCATATTTTAAGGTTATTTTACTTTTTGGTTGATTATACTGCTTATTTTAAGCATAGAAATATTAAAACCACATTAATCTATACATATAATAAAATAAGATGTTTGTGTGTGTGTCATTGTGCATGTATGTCCGGAGCATTTTAGGAAAACGGCTGATCGCAGAGCTACACAAATTTGCATGGAGGTTTGTAATTACCTCTCCTGATGCACCTCGAAGCCCGATTTTCGAATTTCTGATTAGTTTTTTTTTTTTTTTTTTTTAATATAGAAGTTTTTTTTAGAAGTTTTTTTATATGAAATTGACTTTGTCACTGTGTCTTCGTGTCACTCTAATAAACAAGGTGTTGGTGAGAAATAAACTCAAAATGACATTCTTTCAATAATTACAAAAACTTTCGTTTTCATATTATTCTAAAAACATTTCATTTGACTCTTTTATTTCTTCATGCATATATACATCTACATTGTGACGACGCTATGACGCATTTGTTTTCTGATTGGCCGTCTGTATTTCTATGTACATGTAATAATGTATTTTTCGTTTTTCTTTTCTCCTTTTTTCATGTTCAGTTTTCATAATAAAAAGATGTGATTAAAAGGATAATACGTGGGTTCATTTTTATTCCCACAAAATAATGCAACATAAAATAATATATAATTTCCTAATACACAAACCAAGCTAAATGAGGCTGGTTTAATTAAATTGAAACATCATTATTTATATATTTGAAATTATCTTTTGAACAGCTTAGCAGAAAAGATATTTATAAAAGAAAATAGAAATTGGTTCTTCTTTTCATACATGGAATAAATTCATCTGTTTTTGCAAGCCTCATGGGATACTCATATACAAGGTGAGTGCATTTTACTTACCTTATAAATCTTGAATTTAAATATTTGATAAAAGTTTCTTCTGTGAATTCTATCAGATTATGCTACTGACGCGCTAAATCGAAACTTTGAATTTATTCTTGACAGTTTTTTTTCTTTGCATATTTGAAGAAACATTTGCTACATTTAAAATAATATTATTTTGCTACATTTAAAATAATAATAATGATAACAAATGTAAGCGAAAATAAATAAATATGTTTTCTTTTTGTTTCTTGAAAACGAAAGTATAGAAATAAAAGAATGTTTAAAATAAACATATGAATGATTAAATATAAAATTGTAGTTATTATAAACTAGAAAGAAAACAAAATTGAAATATTAAAATGAGTATCCTCAAGGACACTATAATTGAAAAACTTAACGCACAAAATTATGATGTGTGGAAGTTTAAATTAGAAATGTTTCTCCAAAAGGAAGATTTATATTCCGTGGTTCTTAACGATGCTCCGAATCCCATTACGGACACATGGAATAACAAAAATAGGAAAGCACGCGCCATTATAAACCTCTTAATAGAGGATAATCAAATAATCCATGTCAAAAATCTTGAGACCGCTAAAGAATGCTGGAACGCCTTAAAAGCTGTACATGAGCGTTCAACCCTCAGCAGTAAACTATTTTTGCTTAGAAAGCTTTACTCTACGAAATTAACTGAAGGTGGCGATATGATAGACCACTTAACTAACATTTATCAATTGCGAGATAAGTTAGTATCGCTCGGAGAAGAAATAAATGACAGGCACCTTTCAGCCCTAATGCTCTGTTCCTTACCTCCAAGTTATGATGTATTAATTACCGCTTTAGAATCGCGTGATGAAAAGGATCTTGTACCAGAGTTTATACGCTCGAAATTGATTGATGAATTTTCTAAAAGAAAAGAAAACAAATCTGAAAATATTTCAGTGTTAAAGGTTAAATTTAAACCGAAACCAGAAAATTCAAAGTTCTGCCGTTATTGTAAAAAAAAATCGCATACAATTGAAGAATGCTGGCATCTTAAAAATAAAAATAAAGAAAAGACTCTGAAACAAACAAAAGCCAGCAATGCCAGATCAACTTTCAAATCTGGTATGTACTCTCAAGACAGACATAACGCGGATAGGGCTCTTATTACTGAGAGTGAAAATAAAAAACCTAACGATAAAATATTCACTCTATTTATCGGTGAGAAATCTAACAATTGGTATGTAGACTCAGGTTGTTCAACGCATGTATGCAATGATAGGAATAAATTTCATGAATTTAATCATAATAATTCACGCGTAACAATCGCGAATGGACAGGAGATAGAATCCCTGGGTCATGGGTCTGTGAAATTAAACACCATAAATTCCAATAACACACATAATACTATAATATTGAAAAATGTTTTATATGTACCAGAGATAGAGACAAACCTCATATCTGTAAAAGAAGCTACTGAAAATGGTTGTGTAGCAATATTTGAAAACAAATCATGCAAAATAATGCATGAAGGAGAAACATGCATTGAAGGTTACATTAACAACAATTTATACGAATGCAAAGTTAGCTATGATACAACACACACTATAAACATGGTAAAAATATGTGAAAATACAAATTGCATTGATAAATGGCACATTAAATTAGGCCATAGAAACATTAGTCATATAAAACGATTGGTAAACAACAACATGGCAGTTGGGATAAAACTAGACAACTGCAAACATGATAATGCATGTGAAACTTGCATATTAACTAAATTAACGGACAATCCTTATCCCAAAAAGGCTCAGTTTAGGGCAACTAAAGCACTAGAGTTGGTACACACTGACTTGTGTGGACCAATGACAACCCCCACGGTCGGTGGAAAATACTATTTTTTAACTTTTATAGACGATTTTAGTCGATTTACAGTAATATACCTACTGAGAAAAAAGGATGAAGTTTTTGCAAAATTGAGGGAATATATCGCAATGACATCAAATAAATTCGGACGAACTTTGCATGCAATCCGCTCCGACAACGGAGGAGAGTATACCGGGACAGAATTAAATGAATACTTAACAAAATTAGGTATAGACCACCAATTCACTGTTCCCTATTCAGCTTCTCAAAATGGAACTGCTGAACGTAAAAATCGTACCTTAGTTGAAATGGCACGTTGTTTATTAAAATATGGCAATTTACCAAATTCTTTCTGGGGGGAGGCAATAAATACCGCAGTTTACTTGCAAAATAGACTCCCAACATCTTCGTGTGAATTGACACCTTATGAATTATGGACAGGTCGAAAACCTGACTTATCAATGTTAAAACCATTTGGTTGTCGTGCCTATGCATACGTACAAAAGGTACACAGAGGAAAATTAGATAATACGGCACAGGAAGGTATATTCGTAGGGTACGACAATAGAAGTAAAGGATATAGGATCTGTACAAATGGCAAAAACATAATTATTAGTCGAACCGTAAAATTTGTAGAAAAAGAAAAACAAGCGATACTTAAATATGACACATCACAAAACAATGATGAGAAAAGTGATAATAAAAATCCATCACCAAATTTGCAAATAATAGACTCAGAGATAGATGAAACTAATGATAGTGTTGTGTCAGATAATTCTCAGAATACTCCACGTAGATCACAAAGATCTAATAAAGGGGTACCACCAGATAGATTCGCATTCACATTACACAATGAAAGAATAAGTGAACCAAAATGCTGGGATGATATAATAAGTATGGAAAACCCTGTAGAAAAGGAAAATTGGATCAATGCTACATTAGATGAAATAAATTCACTCAAGCAGAATGACACCTGGGATTTAGTTGAGGTTTCACCAGGGATTAAAATAGTAGGGTGCAAATGGGCATTCAAAGTAAAATATAACAGTCAGGGCCGTGTTGAAAAATACAAAGCTAGGCTGGTTGCGAAGGGCTTTTCACAGAAATATGGAATAGACTACGATGAGACTTTCGCCCCAGTGGCGTCTCACACAACCTTGAGAAGTTTTTTGGCAATGAGTCTTTATAAGAATTTAAGTCTTAGACATATTGATATCAAGACTGCATTTTTACACGGTAAATTGAGTGAAGATGTTTATATGCATCAGCCAGAAGGATACGTGGTATCCGGGGAAGAACATAAGGTGTGTAAATTAAAAAAGGCAATATACGGGCTAAAGCAGGCCGCGAGAGCATGGAATTTAAAATTGAATGAGTCATTACTTAACTTAGGCTTTATTCAAAGTCAATTCGACAAGTGTCTTTATAAACGTAAACAAAACGATGTAACTACTTATGTACTTGTGTATGTCGATGATTTGTTAATAGCGGGGAATGATCAACAAATAAATGAAATTGTAAACAAACTAAAACAAGAATACCCGTTAACAGACTTGGGAGAAGCAAAACAATATCTTGGGATAAATATTAATCGCCCTAATGAAAATACAATGACTCTTGATCAAACACACAAAATACAAGAACTTATAGTCAAATACGGTTTAGAAAATTCAAAACCTACAGACACTCCTATGGACACAGGTTACATAAAATTAAATGACGAAGAAAACCTTTTACCAGAAAATACACAATATAGACAGGCTGTAGGCGCATTGTTATATATTTCAACCGTGTCACGTCCGGATATTAGCGCCGCGGTAAATATTTTGAGTAGAAGAAATGAGCGCCCAAGAGCAAAAGATTGGGAAGCGGTAAAAAGATTAATGAGATATTTAAAAAGTACAATTAATCTTAAATTGACATATAATAATATTGAAGAGCCTGTCTTGAGGGTATATGCAGATTCCGACTGGGCAAACGATCCCAGTGATCGTAAGTCTACAACAGGAAATTTGTTCTGCATAGGAGCAAATACTGTATACTGGACAAGCAAAAAACAAAAATCTGTATCAATGTCATCAGCGGAAGCGGAATATATTTCTGCAGCAAGTGCCGCGCAAGAAGTAAAATGGCTTATAAACCTTTTTGAAGAAATTGATATGTCCTATTACACTCTATGAAGACAATCTTTCTTGCATCAAATTGGCCGAAAACGATAAGTTTCGACAGAAAACTAAACACATCGAGTTAAGATACCATCTGATTCGAGACCTTGTTGAGCAGGGCACAATAAAGATTGAGTATGTAAGCACGGAAAATATGATCGCCGATGTGCTCACGAAGCCTCTGCCGAGACATTCTTTTCGAAAATTGCGAATTTCCTTGTTGAACTGTGATTAAATGTCATCGAGTTTACGCAGGGGTGTTGGTGAGAAATAAACTCAAAATGACATTCTTTCAATAATTACAAAAACTTTCGTTTTCATATTATTCTAAAAACATTTCATTTGACTCTTTTATTTCTTCATGCATATATACATCTACATTGTGACGACGCTATGACGCATTTGTTTTCTGATTGGCCGTCTGTATTTCTATGTACATGTAATAATGTATTTTTCGTTTTTCTTTTCTCCTTTTTTCATGTTCAGTTTTCATAATAAAAAGATGTGATTAAAAGGATAATACGTGGGTTCATTTTTATTCCCACAAAATAATGCAACATAAAATAATATATAATTTCCTAATACACAAACCAAGCTAAATGAGGCTGGTTTAATTAAATTGAAACATCATTATTTATATATTTGAAATTATCTTTTGAACAGCTTAGCAGAAAAGATATTTATAAAAGAAAATAGAAATTGGTTCTTCTTTTCATACATGGAATAAATTCATCTGTTTTTGCAAGCCTCATGGGATACTCATATACAAGGTGAGTGCATTTTACTTACCTTATAAATCTTGAATTTAAATATTTGATAAAAGTTTCTTCTGTGAATTCTATCACAAGGCGCCTCCATTTTAAAGTATATATAAGCGCTTCAGTTTGTCGCTCCATGGCATAGTTGGTTAGAGCGTCGTGTTAATAATGCGGTAGTCGAGAGTTCCATTCCCGCAGGTCCGGCGTGTTCATTTTTGCAGATAATTGGTAGAAAAGGTGTCAATTGATAAAAGAAAATTTTTCGTTGACTACACAGTATCCTAAGAATTTTTGAAGAGTTTTCTTAAGAAGTTTTTTTTTTTTTTTTTTTTTTTAGATATTAGAAGGCACAAAAATACTTTAGATATTAAAAAAGAACAAAATAAAAAGTTTTAAGTAAAAAATACATAAATAAATATTTTTAGAAGCTTTATACATATATATATTATATATTACTAGCAGGTTACACCCGCTTCGCTGATCCCTATTTTTAAATGAATCACTATAATTAATGAATTCTCGAAATTGCATTAATTTTTATCATGTGAAAAAAAAAAAAAAAAAAAAGAGAGAGAGAGAGAGAAATAAAAATCTGATCAGGAAAAATGTCGCACCGAGTTCCCCCAGCGCAGGCCATTGTGCACTGCGCGCGCGCATTTATGTTCGGCAATCTTAATGCATCACTATATTATCGAAAGGGAACAAATATAAAATACAAAAAAATTCTTCTCTCATCGGTGGAATAATCGGTCCGGTCCTCCACTGCCTGCAGCAGCGTATACCTGCGCGCGCGGCGGGCTTGTTTCTTCGCCCACCGTTCCCGCCCCTCTTAATAATTCTACACTTTCGAAAACATCCTCAATCGGTTTATCGGGCCTTAAAACTTAATAATACTTATTTTCACCGCTGTAACTCTTATTTCTATTAATTTGCCTCTTCGTCCCCCCCTACCCGCTCTTCCTAATAATTTTACAAATTCAAAAATATCCGCAATCGATTTGTAGGTATCAAAAACCTCTATGCACCAATTTTGAACTATCTCATTCTATTTTTATTTTTTTTGCCCCTCCGCCCCCCCTTCCCGCCCCTCCTAAAAATTTTACAAATTCGAAAGTATCCGCAATCGATTTGTAGATATCGAAAACCTCTATGTACCAATTTTGAACGATCTAACTCTATTTTTATTTTTTTTGCCCCTCCGCCCCTCCTCCCCCCTCCTAATAACTTTACACTTTCGTAAATTTCCCCATTCGACTTGCAGGCCTTTAAAACCTATCTGTACCAATTTTGGACGGCCTAACTGTATTTCTATTTGTTTTTGCCCTGGGCAGTGCTTGTTCGTCCGGTATATGCTGGTGGAAAACAGTTTGAATTCCTTACTAAGCTTCGATAACTTTTGAATAGCTCATGGTGTAATTTTTACCAAACAGACATCCAAACTTTTTATGATTCATTACCAAATAGAATAGTCGAAGTCATAAAAACTAATGGGAAGCGTATTCCTTACTAATATCGCTTGTATTTGTAGATTGTATTAGTGTCCTTCTACTTCTTTTACAGAGTTTAAAATTGTAAAAACTATTTCCGCTGTTTTTAATATTCTATTTTTGAATACTATGGTAATGACACTAATATTTTCTTGTTAAATGATCTGCAAAATATTACTCTTAAAAATGATTTCATTAAAAATAAAAGATTCATTTTTTTTGGTCTAAAAACATCTAGTGTCCTTCTACTTTTTTTACACAGTATATCCGTATTTTCCTATTCAAGATTCTATGTACAGCGCTGCTGTTTTGCGTGATGAGTGACATGAAAAATAATTCAGATACGTTACGTTCTATGAGAAGTATTTATTTAAATCACATTTTAATACATTTATGCTCATGCTGGACAAGATCTAACAAAATTAACATATTATTCAGATGCTCAAAAGCAACGTTTCCATAAAAATGTGGTATGATTAGCATAAATAATTGATAACAGGAATACACAAAAATATTCTGATGCATTATGTAATATAAATGAAAATTTATTAATATGTTATTTCAGTTGTGATTTGTGTTTTTAATACTCTCAAAAAATGTAAAAAAGTGTTAAAAATTTTACGATAAAATAGATGAATGCACTTGGGAAATTTCTCATCATCTATGTGAATTGCATGCTTTTACTTTCTCTTACTTTATAGGGTCGAGAAAGTATTGTTTTAGGGTCATATTTTCGAACGTGAATTTTTGTTATATTTACATGTTCTGGGGTCCCCTGAATACGAAAATCATGTTTTTAGCGAATGGTCTGTGTGTCTGTCTGTTATCAGCATGTCTCAAGAACAAATAGTAGCAGAAATTCCAAACTCGGTATTCTAAATGTGTGTCATATAGGGATGCTACAGTAAGCTTTTCGTTGAGATGAAGCAAATGGTTCGTG
This sequence comes from Salticus scenicus, assembly GCA_963930645.1. Classification (NCBI taxonomy): domain Eukaryota; kingdom Metazoa; phylum Arthropoda; class Arachnida; order Araneae; family Salticidae; genus Salticus; species Salticus scenicus. Next base: position 147,202,428 of record OZ005661.1, on the reverse strand, counting down.
TACAGGGACACTCAAAAGTATTCAAATACATTACGTCTATGGGGGAAATTGCAGGTAAGTAGATTTTAACATCTATAGACTGCTCTAAACCAAATGAAACAAATATTTATTTTTTGTAATAGAGATAGTCAACTGGGAATTTTTTTTTTTTTTTTTTGTGTATGTAGGAGCCTCGCCGCACCCCCTGGGGGGGGGCAGTCCCTCCTCGAGGGGAGTAAATTTTCATGATGGGTATCTTTCAAAAGAGCTCGCCAATACCTTTAAAACGAATGGTTGAACCATCGATCTGCGATAATTTAAAATAAAGTTATAATTTTTTTTTTTAACTTTAATATCGAGAATAAATTCAACTTTTTTTTTTTATATTTAGTCTTATACTACTTCTCTAATATGGAAATCGTCTACATTATCATAAAAGATAATTTTTTAAAATAATAATTTTAATAAATAATTTTTTAAAAACAGAATTATTTTTTTAATAACCGAAATAATTTGTATATGTGTATTAAATTTTATATTAAATTGTATATTAAATTGTAGTTGCATGAATGAAACGGGGGGTTGAGGGGGGCGGCAGCCCCCCTCACGTAGAACTAATTATCATATAAAACTCTTCCGAAGCCTAATTTGAATTGTTTAAAATAAGTTTACATAACAGTACTCGTTATCTTACCTCTTAATCTCCAGGCTGTACTTATAGTATTAAATTTCAGGTAAGATAAAGTCGTGTGAGTGACACATCAGATTATTATTATTATTATTATTATTATTATTAACTTGTTTTCATTTAAATTATTATTTTTTTAAATGGTCGTATTGAATAACATAAAAAAAGAGAAAACCAATTTTATAAAGACACATACAACAAGGTAAAAAAAAAAAAATAATAATAATAATAATAATAAAATAAATCACAAGATCGATTTCAGAATTTAAGCAATGTGTTTTTTATCTTTTCCCCTCAATATATACCAACGCCACTGAAATACACTAACACACAAACAATGTTTGTTTAAAGGAAGCACCTTCAAAAATTTAAGGTAAACATATTAAAAAGATTTTTTTTTTTCTTTCATTGTTCTCAGATTGTTACAAAATTCCATCCATTATTTAACAGCATTGAAGAACTATAATCAAAAACAATGATTAGCCTTTATACTGATATTCCGATATCAATTTATTTTATTTTATTTTGAAATATTTTTAAATGCGATTAAACGATAAACGGTTTTGTTTATCAAACATCAAATAGTGATAACTAATAACACGCTATATGTAATAAATAAAGACAACGTAATAAATAATTATCAGGAGGTAAGGGATTTTTTTTTTTTTTTTTTTTCATTTTAACATTTTAAGATGATAATAAAAAGGATGGAGATCTTGGTCAAACTACAATATACTATTTACACTATTTAGAGAAAAATCGTAAACGGCATGATAATTGTAACTATTTGAATAATAAATTCTACAAACTCTCTGCCATTCCATTTAAAAGTATTCTATAAGTATATCAGGAATTTCGCTTTGCAAAAAGAAATTTTTGTTATTATTTATTACCATGTTTTTATTAACTTCTATTCTTGTTTGTTTGTGTGTTTGTTTGTCCGGTACAAATCTTGCAATCTATTTTTAAATAACTTCCCTACTAGCTAGACATTTGAAACTTTCACAGTAGCTCGGAACCCAGTGACAACACAATACTTCGAAGTCCGATTTTCGAATTTTCGAATAGTTTTTTTTTTTTTTTTTTTTTTTAATTAATTAAAATATGAAAATACTAAGCTCCTAATAGCAATAAAAATAGTCATTAAAATATTAGCTATAATTTAATTATTGCCAAAAAAAAAAAAAAAAAAAAAAAAAAATTACGAGTTCCTTTTCTTTCGACATAAAAATAAATACATTTAATTAAATGCGAGCGTTAAAAAATGATAAAAAGTTAAATTATGCATCTGGCAAAAATTGACGTCATTATCATATTAAAGATTTTCTACACATTGATGAAGTGCTAATGTAGTTCATGATGTTGTTCATATGTTTTTCTGAAAGGATTAATATTTTATTTTTAAAACCAACTTTTTTTTTAAATTATTATTCAAATTTCCCGTAACTCTTTAGCCAATCACATTAGAACGTCCATCTTTGGAATATCGATAATAAGGATTTTCTCGCCAAAAGTCGCCAAGCGCAAAAAATCGCCAAATTTGGCGCCAAATCCATTACCTGCCTATTGGAGCTTTTTAATGCATTTTAAAGGGAAGATTAAGCTATTTTAACGCGAAAAAGAGCTGGAAATGCAGAAAATTGACATTATCAACTTACTAAGCCTCTTTGAAAGAATTTATACAAAAATAAATACAATTATTTACAATTTCGTAACAATACGCATTGATAAAGTGCTAATGTAGTTAGTTCTATAGCTATGATTCAACAGAAAATTTAAAAACATGGCTTATAAAAAGTTTTTTATCTTATAATTATTTATTTATTTAGAACAAATTTAAGTAAGCAGTCGGTAAAACTTTCTGAGACAGAGCTGATACACTGTAAAATATTTCAACAGAAAACTTTGTGTAATCTATTATCATACACAATATATATTGTTATTATATATTATATTAATTCTTACGCAAAATTACAGAGAAAAATAAACGGACATGTTAAAAAACTTATTTTATACATTCACTTTAATAACTAATATTAATTTAATTAATTATTGGTGAGAATATATTTCGGACTTGGAATGCTTTTTTTAAAAGTAGAAACATTCATTTTTAATTTTAATTAAATAATTAAATAATAAAATTACGTAAAAATACAGAATAAAGATGGAGAATCTCGATTATTCACTTTTAACTAAGAATTACTGTAAATTTACAGAGACTTTCGATAAAAATTTACATTAAATTTACAGAAATTTTTAACAGTGTAGTCACGGAGTTAACCGATTTGTTAATTTTTACAATAGTTTTTTTTTTTTTTTTTTACTTTCCGAACACTATAGTGAGGAAAGTATTGTAATCATGTCAAAAATCCGAATTTGAGATTTCGAAGTTTCTATACGTTTCGAGGTCCCCTGAGTCCGTTTCCACTATTTTTACGATGATGTATGTATGTGTGTGTGTATGTATGTGTGTATGTCTGTATGTGTGTATGTCTGTGAGCGAACACGCTAGCGTCTAAACGCTTTGTTCGAATAAGTTGAATGTTGGTACGTATATTGTAAGTCACCATTGTACGAACCCTACAGATTTTGGTGAATTTAGCACTTATAGTTTTTTTATAGGGACACAAAGAAAAAATCTTTATCATTATAGCCTATGGGGCCAAATTTTTAAAAGTGCGATATTTTTAAAAGTGCGCTTCATTAATCTGAGCAAAAAATTTTTACGCATGTTATAGGTCACAGCTGCACAAACTGTATAGATTTTGGTGAATTTAGCACTTACAGTTTTTTTACAGGGGAACAAAGAAAAATTCTTTATCATTATGGCCTACGGGGCCAAATTTGTAAAAGTGTGATAGCGTCTAAACGCCTTATTAATCTGAGCAAAAAATTTGTACACATGTTATAGGTCACAGTTGCACCAACTGTATACATTTTGGTGAATTTAGCACTTACAGTTTTTTTACAAGGACACAAAGAAAATTTCTTTATCATTATGGCCTATGGGACCCAATTTTTAAAAGTGCGACAGCGTCTAAACGCCTCATTCAATTGAACTGAAAATTTATGAGAATATTATAAATCACTGCCGCACTAACTATAAGGATTTTGGTGAATCTAGCATTTATAGGTTTTTACAGGGACACAACGAAAAATTCTTTATCATTATGATATATGGGCTCAAACTTCAGTTAGCGTTAAATAAAACATCGTGTAATAATATATGGAGAAAAATACTCAAACACTCTATTATGGTTTTCTCTCTTTTGTTTGTTTAACAACTCCTCTTTCTTTACTTTATCTACAAAACTGTTAATTACTCAGTGTTCGGAAAGTCGAGTGGAGTCACTCCAGATTTTTTTTTTTTTTATCCCAAATATGTCTGTTTCGGCTACATCAATTTCATTCTTCGCATAGAGTATAGATAAGCGTATCTCATTTTATACAAATCTCTGTTAGTTGCGTCTTTTTAGTTATCTTTTTCAAAGGAAGGCCAGTATAAATTATCTCAACAGTTATCAAATATTTTTTCGTTACATAAATTTCATGCAATGTTCGTTTATCGACATTTAACGATAGCTGTGAATTTCATTTTCACTCTTGCTTTATGTAACCCTTTTATTGCTTTCTCTTTTCGCTGTACAGAAAGTATTGTTTTTGGATAAAATTTTCGAAAATGAATTTTTGCTGTCTTTGCATGATTTGAGACCCCCGGAATCAGAAAATTAAGTTCTTAGCGATTGGTGTCTGTGTGTTTGAGTCTGTTATCGGCGTAATTGAAAAATATATTTTAGCGGGAAGTCCAAAATCGATATTTCAAATCTGATACAAATAAAGCTATTTGACACTTTTCGTTGAGATTGGTGGAATGTTTCGTGTACAGAGTGATACTAAAATATTCGAATAAAGTATGTTTAACATACGAAATTTCAGATGAGTGCAGGTATTTTACCATGTTTTTATTAACTCGGTTTCTTGTCTGTTTGTTTGTCCAGTACAAATCTTTAACTAACTTCTCGACTAGCTAGACATTTGAAACTTTTAGAATAGCTCAGAACATGATGACAATTCATTTTTTTAACGCTTTTAGCCAATTGTTTTGGGATTCCCGCTGCCTTTTGTAGCGTTTATATGATTCAACAGAAAATTTATTTAACTAACTTCCCGACAAGCTAGACATTTGAAACTTTTAGCATAAATCAGAACACGACGACAATACATTTTTTTAATACTTTTAGCCAATTGTTTCGGGTTCCCGCTGCCTTCCGTAGTGTTTATATGATTCAACAATCATATAACTTCAAGACTAGCTAGACATTTGAAACTTTTAGAATAGCTCAGAACACGATGACAATTCATTTTTTAAATACTTTTAGCCAATTGTTTCGGGTCCCCGCTGATTTCGGTAGCGTTTATATGATTTAACAATCATATAACTTCAGGACAAGCTAGACATTTGAAACTTTTAGAATAACTGAGCAAGTTGCCAAATTTGGCCTTTTTTTATTCAATAGTCACCAATAATTTTAAGAAGTGACATTTGATATACATAAAACACTACCAATCTTCGAAGTGATTAGTCAAACGTTACAAATGAAAATTATATTGGTGACTATTGAATTAAAAAAAAAAGGCCAAATTTGGCAACCCTGTAAATGAGAACACGATGACAATACATTTTTTAATACTTTTAGCCAATTGTTTTGGGTCCCCGCTGCCTTCGGTAGCGTTTATATGATTCAACAGAAAATTTAAAACATATTATATAAAAAGTACTTCTTGTCTTGTAATTATTTTAATTTCTCTTACACATATATAGTAGAGAAAGTATATCCTTTGGGTGAAATTTTCGTTTGAGTTGTAGTTACACGTTTTGAAGTACCTTGATTCTTAAAATGACGGTATGTTTGGTGGTTTGGGTGACTGTCTGTTAGTTTTAATCAATATATATATCAAGAAGAAATAGTAGCAGGAAGTTCAAAGTTAGTATTCTAAATACGGGATGGCCTTAAATAAATTTGGGTACATGACACTTTGGTCCGCAGTTTTGGTCCCGCCGAATTGATCATGTCACTTTGGTCCCGAGGAAATTTTTGTCCCGCTGTTTTGGTTCTGCCGTTTTGGTCCCGCCATTTTGGTCCCGATATCAGTAATAATTAAACAAAGTATTCAGAGATTTCAATGTGGGCATTGTTTTTAGTCACAGAGTCATATCAGATAGATATATTTATTTATTATTATTATTATTATTATTATTATTATTATTTTAACGCAAGATTAAAATAAAAAGATAAAATGCTGTGCATCAACATTTTCCAAACTTTGATGCTTGCAATGCGCACAGTTGATTAAATATTGGACTACTTACATTTTTTCATTTTTAAAATAAAATCATTGTAATTGAAAGAAAAGTAATTTATATACATATATACATGGTTAACATAATTAAATATCACGGACAAATAAACATGCATTTTTTTAATTATTAATAACATAACACAGATTTTGAAATGAATTCCTCTTAGATTAATGATGAAAAATAAATACAATCAAATCGAATGAAACATATCTCTCTCTCTCTCTCACACACACACACACACACATATATATGAATAAATTCATACGTAAATTCAAAAACTTCATAAATGATCACAATCTTATGCTTATGATGGAAGCAGGTCAATAATTAGTCCTTTGAAAGAAACAGAATTTCGTCACTAAAAATAAATTATATTTAATATCCTAATGTTTTTTTTCTTTCTTTTTCCCCTTTTTTTTAACAAAATTTTTCTGTATTTTATTATTTTTAAATTAATTCAGACTTTAACAATAAATGTATTCAAATGGGATCCCGGACGATATATTGAACGCCCCAGCCCTCCCGTTCCCGCTCTTCGATTTCTTTTTTTAGTCAATTTTGTCCCTTTATTACTTCCGGTGTGAGCCGTTTATTTATATATATATACTAGCAGGCTTTGCCCGCTTCGCTGGTCACTAAATTTAAAGGAAACTCTTTTCTATATAGCTTTATAAAAATAAAATAAAATACTAAAATTGCTCAAAAGCTCGCTTCGGATCCCTGCTGCCTTCGGTAGCGATTTGGTCATCCGCTAAAACTCGGGCGCTTGTCCCTATTACCTGAGACAATGGTTTACCAATAGGCTTGCATTAAGTCCTTATTAGATAACAGTTTCGAAATAGATAGTATCGAAAAAAAAATGAAGTATCCCCTTTATATTTGAATCCCAGTTACATATGAACAACACGTGGTGCACATACGTGGTGCACATAATATTTGCTTTTACGTTATTTCCTATGTTTATTTTGTTTATCCCCGATCAACCATAAAAATGATAACAATTTCACGCCAAATATTATAATATGCTATGACCGGCTACGTCTGTTGCATGAGACAATTAATTTTTTGTGGTTATTAGTATTCATGGTTTGTAAGCATGATCATAGTACCGCCTTAATATAGCTCTCTTTGGCGACTTTTGAATTTTTGTCACCATTTTAGATTTTATCCCTTGTAAAAATAAGACTTAATACCTTGTAACAATATGCTATGAGCGCTATTTCTGACATATTTTAGACAACTAAACTTTTAATGGTTATATATATTTCCCATTAAGCATATTTTTATTTTCATTTATTTATTTAAATATTGATGAAATTTGAACTTCAATTTGGTCTAGTGTTGTACAGGCTGTATACTACACGTTTGTGTTTGTGAAAGAAAATTTATAAAATACATACATTAGTTAATTTTAAAAAATCTAATTGTCCGATCGATAAGCTGTTTAATCCGTTGGATTCACAAAAATTGCATCTTTCATTTGGTATCTTATTTGTAACGATACGACTGATATTTCTAATTTTTTTAATTTACTTTCCTCATTTTAAATACATTTAATTTTTATTGTTCACGTTTTTTTTTTTTTTTTCCGTCGAAAAAATAATGATAATTTTTTTGGCAACAATTAAATTAAGGAATAAAATTAAATATTTTAAATAAATGTAATTTTTATTGTTCACGTTTTTTTTTCTTTTTTTCTGTCCAAAAAAGAATAATTTTTTTTGGCAACAATTAAATTAAGGATTAAAATTAAATGGCCAATTTATCAGTTATTAGAAGGTTTTTATTTTAACATTTTAATTAATTAAAAGAAAACTAAAACAAAATTCGAAAATCCGGCTTCGAGGTGCATCAGGGGAGGTCATTACGAATCAACATGCAAATTTTTGTAGCTCAGCCATCAGCCGTTAGGAACACACCTAAACTTTATTGAATAGCAATAAAGTTCAAATTGACTCTAGAAAACTTTTGTATGGGAAATAGAAAAGGGCTGTTTTTAGGGTTTTCCCGGAAATTATTCGATTTTTTCTCGCCTTTTAAACCTTCCCTAGACCTCCACGAACATTTCAAGACTAAGATAAGATAAATCCGTTCAGCCGTTCTCGAGTTTTAGTGAGACTAACGAACAGCAATTCATTTTTATATATATAGATATATTTTTAACACACTTGACATTTGAGTTTTTTTGGTTTTCGTCCCATGCTATTTCTATGGGGTTTTGAGCTTCCCCCCCCCCCCTCTTTTTCTACATTCTAAAGTGCAATTCTTATTAAATCTTTTTTTATAAGAAGGTACTGTTGTTATTGTTAGCAATACTTTTAAAATCACAAAATTTTGTCACTAATAGTAAATTGAAAACCAAATTACAATTAAAGTAAGTTAAATCGAAATCAAATGAAAAAAAAAAAAAAAAAAAAAGGGAGAGAGAGAGAGAGAAGAGAAAAGAAAAGAAAGTGCAATTGCATAAGAAAAAAAAAAAAAAAGGCTAAATACATTAAATGTTCGTAAAAAATCAGAACAAAATTCTCCAAATCTCAATAGCTAGGAAACAATCATAATGTCGAAAATTTATGTATTTACCTATAAGATATTCCTTAATTAAAGATATTCTAAGAGCACTTCAATTTTCCCGTATCAACAAATAGGCTATCATATTAAAAAACTGATATGTATTTAAAAAATAGCAAAAAATTAGCGGGACCAAAATGTCTCGGGGTCAAAATAGCCAGGGACCAAAATTTCCTCGGGACCAAAGTGGCCTGCTTCGATTAAATTTGACTTATTCAGAGCACTCTGTAGCCGTAACTAAGGTGCGGATTGAGTCGAAAATTTGTATAAAGACATTTCAAAGAATGTGTTCAAAGGTTCTAAAAATAAATAAATAAATAAAAATAAAATTTTAAAAATTACCGCTCTGAGAGGATGTACATCAAAATAGAAACAAGCTATGAATTCTAATTCAAGCGACTTTATTTGTTACAGATTCAGTTGTTATTTGTTACAATATTACAGACTGTTTATCGTTGGAGATCAGATTGTTCGATGTGGGCCCCATCACTAAGTTGCAAAATCTGCAGCTGATGAATAAGTGTGTGTAACAGCTGATCGCAGCCTGGTCGCCAGTGATCCTCCACACGTGCAACGTTATGCTGTCCTTCAAGTCAACCAAAGTTACAACACTTCTTTTAAAAACCAAACTCTTTAAATACCCCCATAACCAAAAATCCCACAGATTAAGGTCGGGAGAACAGGCCGGCCAAGGTGTGGAAATTGAACGGGTATACCACTCTGTCATGTGTAAAATTTTGCAACAAAAAGCTCTGCAAAATGTAAGAATAACAGTTTTAAATGTCGTAGGGTTTGAGAATGTTAAAATAGATCACAGTGATTTATTACATAACTTTCCAAGCATTTTGACTGTAATGCTTGTTTGTATTTTGATGTATGTTCCCTCAAAACAAATTTTTTTTTTTTTTTAATTTTGTTCAATTTAATTTATTTATTTTAATTTATTTATTTATTTTATTTATTTTGCAGAACCTATCGGCGCATCCTTTGAAATGTCTATATACAAATTTTCGACTCAATTCGCATTTTAGTTACAGATACAGAGTGCTCTGAATACGTTAAGTTTAATTGTGGCCACCCTGTATCTATCACATGGGGACACGACTTGAACTTTTTATTGGAATCGGGCAAATAGTTCGAATATAAGGATCTACAAACGTATTTAAATACATTACGGCTATGGCCAAAATACAGTTTAAACTGCAATAAACAAGATAAAAATTGACAGATAAAATTTTATATACACAAAAGAGTATTTTACATACAATATGGTATAAAAATTATTTCTCCTTCGTTTGCAAGCCCATGCGAAAAATTTGATATACAGTAACCGCCGCTTAATAAATTCACTGGTTAATAAAATCAGCCGCTTAATTTGATCAAATTACCATCTGATCAAATCAGTACAAACTACTTCTAAAGCCGCCGCTTAATAAAATCAGCATCGCCGGTTAATGAACTCAAAAATATCTCCTCAACAGCCAAAAATATCCTTTATATTAAAAATATTTTTTATTTTCACTGTGATTTATTATTATTATTATTATTATTATTAAATAGGAAAAGAAATTAAAGCACATCAAACCTTCCGTTATCGATCATTGTCGAAGATTTTGCACTTGCAGCACAGTTACAAATTAAACACGTCTCATAACGTATCTCCGTAACAATTTCAAGGAACGTATTCTTCAAAGCGCAGTAATAAGTTACAAATTTGATTTGAAATGATATATATATATATATATATATATATACATGATTATTAAAAGGCAATTTCTAGTTCTTATTTTGAAATTACTATAATTCATGAGATTTAAACGGAAAGATTTTAAATTTAAAAGAACAGAGTGAACTGTTGGTAAAGTAATCATGATTTTCCTCATATAGGAAAGCGCATGGGAACTTGGAATGCGTTTAATTTACTTATATACACTGTGAAAAAATAACTATTACCAGCTGCAAGAAACTCTCTGTGATTGGAGAAAATAGTTATTTTTTTACAGTGTAGAAGGAAAAATTAATTATCTATCAAAAATTAATGAATATTGTCTGCTAATTCCATTATTCGTTACCATTTGAAGTTTCTTTCTAAATTCAGGGAAGTAACACCTTTTCCTTAAGTGCCAGGAATTTTCGCCGGATATAAAAATGAGCCGCTTAATAAAATCACTTCGGCTCAGAACGAATGCGATTTTAATAAGCGGCGGGAACTGTATTAGCACTATGTCTGGAAGGGGATCGAAGTACATTTCAAGATTTTTTTTTTTTTTTTTTCTGCTGTGTTAAAGCAAATGCACTGTTTGGTGCGCATATAATTTTTGGATAATATACAAGGCTATTCAAAATTAGTTGAATAAATTTCAAAGAATAGTGAAGAAAATTTTGAAAAATTTGAAATATATATATATACATATATCACTTAAATAACACCCTTGAATGTTTTGTGAATGTAACTGCTATATTTAAACGGGGTTGAAAGTTACGATAGCCTTTCCCCCTTACCTAGAAGTTTATTTCGAATGAAGCTGATTCTAAAAGAATTTTTAACTGTTGTTTAAAGTACTTTGTAAATATTGAAACACACACTGTGATGTCGATTATCACATACTCTAAAAAAAATCTGGAGTGACTCCACTCGACTTTCTGAACATTGAGTAATTAACAGTTTTGTAGATAAAGTAAAGAAAGAGGAGTTGTTAAACAAACAAAAGAGAGAAAACCATAATAGAGTGTTTGAGCATTTTTCTCCCTATATTACACGATGTTTTATTTAGCACTTGCCGCCTTCGGCGACCAGCTGGTTCGCGATCCCTGAAAAATCCGACTTTACGAAAATCCCGCTCGGTGGCGCCTGCGGCGCCTTTTTCCCGTTTCAGGTCTAATAGCAGCTTATTGATATATCGTGAAAATAGCTTATTGAAATCGCAGTAAATTCCCGTGCGGTAGCGCCTTCGGCGCCCTCTTCCCTTTTCAATATCTGAAACAGCCTGTTCGCTCACCATGTTATGATCTTTCAAATTTCTGACTTCAGCTAAGTCCCACTCGGTGGCGCCTGCGGCGCCTTATCGCCGTTTTAGAACATGTATTACTTATGAAATTATTTTGATTAGTAGCTGAGATACAAAAGAAAACCTAATCAGGACACCTTAAAACGTGTAAATCAGGTGAAATCTCGAATTCCACTTTCGATAATATAAAAATGAAATTATACTCATTAGAAGCTGAAATACAAAATAATACAAACGTTTTTTTTTTAAGATTTGTGTCTGACTTATCTGTGGTTTTCTCCAAAACTTGCTTAATTCCGGGCTATATACCGTTAAAAGTTATTAGTGCGAAATGTGAGCGAAAATCTGAATTTGAAACTGTAAAATATAAAAGAATAAAAATTTTCTGGATTTTCCGTAGTTTTCTCCGAAAGTTTCGTACAGAATTTGAACGGCTTATATCATTTTAATAGCTTGCAATAAAAATACTTTAAAATATCTTTTGAATGATGTATTATGTATTACAATAATGAATATCTTTGATATATTTTAGACTCAAAATGGCTAATCTATCAAGGGCGATTAACGATTTCTATTGAAATCCGTCTAAAATTTAAGAATTCCAAAACTGCTTTTTTACAACCGAATTCATAAAAAAAAAAGAAAAAAAATCAATATTATTCTGTTAAAAGTAACTTTTGGTGTCATTAACAGATGAAATAAAAATGAATTTAAATAAATATAATATGTCTATTTATTTTATTTTTAAAGCTATACTTTAGATTTTTTTAACTGCATACAGGTGAGTCATAATGACGGGCAATTTCAAAGTTCTGCTTTTGATCGATTTTAAATTGAAAAAATTCAAAAACTGCTTTTTTCATTTCCAGTACTTTGTCATGTGGTCGAAAAAAGAAAAGCAATTTTTCCCGACCGGAAGGAATAGTCTAGCCAGCATGTCTAGCACCTGGCGCTGAAGAATCTTTGATAAATGAAATAATTAAGTGTTCTGCCTGTTGCCAACTAAATTTCATACTTTAGTTAATTTTAAAAAATCTAATTGCTGTAGAGATAAGCCACTTCCACTCTCAGATTCGGAAAAAAATCCCCTTTCATTTGGTACCAAATTCGTAACGATCGAACTAATATTTCTAATTTATTTTCCACTTTTTCTGATTTTAACTCCGTTAAAATATCTATTAATTGAGATCGCTTTTTACATTTTAATTAATATCTCCGGAACTAATTAAAATTTTTAAATTCTGTTTTCACTATCAACTCGGGAAGGCTTCTGAGCACCCGTATGTCAAATTTCATACTTCTGCGTTCAGTAGGGGCTGAACGTATAGATGCACAGACAGACGGACAGACAGACAAACATCTTCTTTTATTATTATAGACTACTGAACTCTGAGCCCATAGATCATAATGATAAAGAATTTTTCGTTGTGTCCCTGTAAAAACCTATAGAGGCTAGATTCACTAAAATGCTTGTATTTAGTGCAACAGTGATTTATAATATTCATATAAATTTTCAGCTCAATTGAATAAGGCGTTTAGACGCTATCGCACTTTTAAAAATTTGGACCCGTAGGCCATAATGATAAAGAATTTTTCTTTGTGTCCCTGTAAAAAAACTATAAATGTTAGATTCTCCAAAATCTATACAGATTGAGTATCTGTGACCTATAATATGTGTATAAATGTTTTGCTCAATTGAATAAGGCGTTTAGATGCTATCGCACTTTTAAGATTTTGGTCCCATAGGCCATAATGATAAAGAGTTTTTCCTGATGTCCCTGTAAAAAAACTATAAGTGCTAGATTCACCAAAATCTATAGGATTCGTACTATGGTGACTTACAATATACGTACAAACTTTCAGCTTATTCGAACAAAGCGTTTAAACGCTAGCGTGTTCACTCACAGACATATACACATACATACACACAAATACATACATCATCGTAAAAATAGTGGAAACGGTCTCAGGGCACCTCGAAACGTATAGAAACATTAAAATCTCAAATTCGGATTTTTGACATGATTACAATACTTCCCTCACTATAGTGTTCGGAAAGTAAAAATATATTTTCATTAATAATAATAATAATAATTATAATAAATAAATAAATAAATAAAATTATGTAACGAACCCATTTTTATGACCTCTAAATTGTAACTTAAATTCACATATAGTATGTTCTTAAATTTTTACATTCTCCCTCTTCCCACATATGTACCTTTTGCTAATTGCAACTCTATCGAAACCTTTGATCATGTATTATTCGTTCTTTAACGTAATGCAGATCTAAAATAGCATGTCATGACTTTTCCTAATTCGGTTTCTTTTCATCTTGAAATTAAAGGCAGTTTGTCGCCTTGAGTGCATTCCTTGTCTTATAACATGGAGCGTCAATTTTGCTTAAAAGTTCCAGGTTCTCATGGCGAGGGTTGGCTGTTATTGAGGACCGTTTAAATTACGTGGTAACCTTTTCAAAAATTGTATGCGTTTATACGGAACATTATTACAACCATTTTTCTCTACTATTTTGAATTTGGCTTCGACTAGAGTTCTGGCGAAATTAATGAAGAAATCGGAGCGTGACTTCATCATCATGATTTAACGAGTGAGGTTGTCGTTTTGGGCTCCCACTCCAAATTGTTTAATTACTCCAATTATATCTACTATTTTATAGTAATATGCTTATCTGGTCATTTATATTGTGTTAAATATGTCAACAATTCGTATATAATAAAATTCATCATAATATCTACAAGAAAATGCCTGTTTAATTGGATCTTTCCTGTGTTATTAGCGTTTCACATCGCAAGAATTATAATGCTGTTTTTCTAATTCAAGTTCAATAATCGACGGCCATCTAAATAAATACTACACACACCTCTTATGTTCCACCTTAAACTCTTATAATATGTTTATAGAATTGTAGGGAAAGAGAAAGTAGTGTGGATATCTCACCAGATTATTTATTTCTCTTTTAGGCTTTGAATCATACTCTGATTTCTCTTTCATTTTCACACCTTCATTACATTCATTTATATGCTCATCCAAACGTTACAAGAAAAGTAGAAAGGGAAAATAGTAAGCACGAGTACTGTTTCTAAGTTGCACATGTGCCTAATTTTTTAGACTGATGAAGGTTCGTGTTAAATTAATTTCACACATAATAATCATTGTGTTTCATTGTAAATCATGGTGTTTGTTTATCAAATTTTTATTCATCTCTAATACATAATTTTATTAAATGGGGTGTTTATCGCAAATGATATTTATCACAGACAATGTTTGTTTCTTTTTACATTTTCTGTTATATTAAACAAGAAAGAAAAAAACATTCGATTCGCAGGGGTTATAATAATTTTTTAACTGTGCTTAATTGTTACTTCGCTTAATCTTCTATATGTACAGTCATCGACATATGTGAAAGCACACTTTCAAATCTAGAGGCTTTTTTTTTTTTTTTTTTTTTAAATATCTAAAGAAATCTTTCATAAACGCTCTTAAAACTTTAGAGGGAAAAAAAGAACATGTTATACGACACATATTACAACAAAAGTTTTGTCCCGAAGGCTAAAAGGGGATCAGTCACAACACTGTAAAAAATTTTGTGATTTGAGGCAGCTTACTTGCCACGACCATGTAGAGAACGTTACGCAGTTGTAACTGCGTAACGTTCCACTGTATGCCTCTGTTATACACAGTTATAGCTGATAACATTTCTGAACATGGTTGAAGAAAATAAGTTCTCTCAATAATGTTGTGTATTCTTACACAAAATTTTTTACTGTGGAATTAATCAAAAAATATAATCTTTGGGATTACGTTGTCAAAAATAATGCTTGTAATGAATTTCAATATACTATACGATTATGAGCTTTCACTTAATTATAGATATAAATTTATATGAGAATTGCACTTATATTAACTGAGATACAGGTTGATTCAAAATTAGTGTGACCAATTTTAATTGCACGTAACTATTTATGGTAAACTTTAATCGCCTGACCACCGGTTTCATTTTAAAAGTGAGACGCTTAAATTACAAGTCTAGCTATTTTTATTAGTGGGAGTAAATTATGGCTCCGGAGTTAGATCCTCAAACACGAAACAAAGTTTTAAAGCTTTTGAAGGATGGTTGCTGCAATTCTGTTATAAATAAAGCATTTAAAAATAATAAAAAAATATTTTTATAATGGGTTACTATCTAAACTTCGACAAGAAATAAAATTTGGCTGGTAATCAAAAGCTCAGGGAAAAAATGTGGACGAAAGGAAGTGCTTGGTGAAAAAGAAAAAAAAAAAAGCTGAAAAGACTTATCGCTGAAGAAAATCCTCTGCCTTTAGCAAAGAAACTACAGGTATCGCAATGGACAATTTGTCGGCAGATAAAGAAAATTGGCTATAAATAAGTGAATAAACCAGTCTGTCATCAAATGTCTGTAAAGACAGTAGAAAAACGAAGAAAACGTTCTTGGCCTCTGTATTTAATGTTACGCAAAGGTAGATACAAAGCATGGATAACTTCGGATGAAGCACTTTTTCATCTGTCATCCACAACTGTCAAAACAAAGATACAATAAATTTCACGCAAAAAGCGTCGCAAAGACGCAGCTGTTTTGCAGAAGGCAAGTTGGCCGTCAGGTGTTATGGTATGGATGTGAATGTCCTCTCAAGCTCAAGGCTTAACAAAACCATTTTTTGTAGAACCAAAGGCTAAAATTGATGCTAAATACTATCAGAATAAAGTTTTAAAGCACATGATCAAAGAAAGTAAAGTCTTTACCCTCAAGGAAACTATTTTTCACCAAGATTCTGCACCAAGTCATACTGCAAAATCAACTATAAAATGGCTGAAAGATAAATTTTCTTCCTCCTGAGAAATGGCTACCATCATCCCCTGACTGTGCTCCTTGCGATTATTTTTTTATGGGGATACTTAAAAAAACAATTAAGTAGACGTAAAGTAAGAACACTTCAAGGGCTTCAAAAAGCAATCAGAGAGAGAGTTGAAAAAATACCCCCAAAAATGATCGAAAAAGCTCTTTTGGCTTTGCCTAAACGTTTACATAAAGTGTACTATGCTAAAGGAAACCATATTGCAAATTTCATGTAAATAACTTCATTCAATAAAAATTTCTGATGCTCTGAAATTGGTCACACTTATTTTGAATCAACCTGTATAAAAGTTTCTTTAGCTACACCGGCAAATTTTCAAACTTTTTTGTTTATAACATGCAGGATTTTGAAACCAAAGCAATGTCACTTTTGGAAAGCTTGACACATTACATTAGACACAACTTACTGCAATCCGAATACAAAAATATCAAATGTCTGATAAAATGTGAGCATTTTCACTAAATAATTTTTAACTGCGCATGCGCAAGCGTTAGAAAAATTTCTTTTGAATAATTTATTAGCCAAATGTATAGAGATACACTTAAAAAAAAAAAAAAAATCTGCCAATTAAAAGTCTTCTGTATTATATTCCGAAATATATAGATTATTTTAGAATTAGTAGACAATAATTATAATTTATAATAAATCTATAAAACAAAGGAATCTTATGAATGTGAACTTACCTTTTTAGAACCTTTAAAAACGTTTTAACGTCTTCCATGGAAACAAACAAGTGTATTAAAAGTTATTAGAAAAATTTAAGTTAAAAGTAATACGATGCATATAAAACAGTAGGAAAATAATTCCATATATATCCAGTTTTTTAATTGAGTTCAGATCAATATTTAAAATATTCTGAAAAATCATTCAAAATTCCAATCATAAATTACGTATATCAGTTTCAGTAACGAAAATAGAAAACACGTTGCCATATCACATTATTATATAGTCTGTTTTCATCTTTTTCAAAAGTTTGACCATTCTTCTTTGACGCTTTCAGGATAATTAAAAATGACAGAGTAAAAAGATTCAAAAATAAAAACTTTCAAGCTAAATAAATGCAGAGTCATTCGTTGAATTTGATGCTTTTTTCCCCAGGTTTTCAAAAACCTTAATTGTTATTGCTACTGAAAATGTCAATTGTTTTTGTCTACATTTATCTATGTAAAAAGTATGTTCTCTTGTATTGTTGTATTTAAAGTCAAACGTTAATTTTCAGAGTAAATAGAAGAATTTTACAGCAATCTGCTTGATAAATTTTCTTTCTTTGAGATATCGTATAATTATCAGACTCAGTTTTGATAATTTTAATCCAGTAACTGTTTTTTTTTATATATTTATTAATAGCTGCCGTTATGATCAAACTGCAACGAAAGAATATCACTGTTAAAATAAATTACTTATTTACTAGTATATTCTAATGAAATGTTCACTTGAGCTAAGTATAACGAGGCGTTAGTTTACATAACATCCATATATCTTTAACGGCATGTTTGGTATCTTCATTGTATTTGGCAGTTACTTAATATATATATATATATACTCATACATATTTTTCTTTTTCTTTTTTATTATTATTCACCTTTACTTTATTTATTTATTTTATTTTATTCATTTTATTTTTTTCGATGTAAATTCTGAACGTGTTTTAGATAGGAAAAACAATGTAAACAAGCAAAAATTATAATTAATTGAAAAAAAAAAAATAATTGATTAAAATTACAATAAAAATTTTTCAAGAACGTTATTATTGTTCTGAAATATTTGCAAGCAAACACTGTTTCTCAGTATAATGATTCAAATATTGGCAGAGATAAAAATATTGTTTATTTTTTATTATGTAGTTGACTCAATAATGATTTTTATAATTTGTTCACTTTTTCTTCTCTCTCTTTTAAACGAAACACTAATGTTCCAAATTAATTCAATATAAACTATTTCTGTTGTTCTGTAGTTATCTGTATAAATTACAAATTTTTGTTTTGTTTCGCTATTTGATAAATAATAAAATATCTGTATACTCAAAATCATTAAAATAAAAATAAAAATCAACTTATAATGTTTAGAAATACTTTCACAGAATGAAATATCTATACATTAATAGTCGTTTATCCAAACATAAAATAACCTTAATTAATATTCAAAAAGTAATAAATTAATATCATCAGTTTATAATATACCAATATTCGTGTGAATTATTAAGTTTTGCGTTTTTAAATAACATATATCAAGTTATTAATAAAGTTGACAATGTTTCTGACAATTGAATAAAGCACCCTTTTTACTAATAAAGTTAAAGAAAGAAATACCTATTTCCCAGCAAATAGAATAATCGAGCATTGGTAATCGATAATCCAAAAAAAATTGATCTTAAAAAAAGGAATAATTAATATTATCTAGTGTTTATCATTTCATACCGGCGTAATTTTTTTTATTTCTTTTTGCATTCTGAAATAATCTAAAATATCAGCTTATCACTCAACTTGGTAGTGTTCCACATCATTGGAAAAAATATTTTTTGCAGCTATAGCATTAAGAAATACTCGTTCGGCAGCAGAAAATAACCAAACATTAGTAATCGTTAATCAAAAAATAAAATAGTCACATTTAATCTCCAAAAAGTATCATCAACTTTCAATAGTTCATAATCGGGTAAATTTTTTAATTTATATTAAATACACAACATTTATTAGTAGATAGACACAGTTATGATCATCAGCCGAAAAATAACATGTCCAAAGCTTTAAAATATGCATATTTGAAAATATCATCACTAAATTATCCAAAGACTCTCATATTTCTGACATAATTTTCTGTACACATTCCTGACATGAACACATCAAATTATATTGCACCGTAAAGTAATGATGATAACAAACCAAGCAGAAACGGTTAAAAAGAACACTGAATTAATAGAGCAATTTCGGAATAGCAAAATGTGAATTAAAATTATTCATCCGGCGTAATAAACGAAAGTTATCCAAGCTTCAACACATATAATATAATAATAAAATAAAAGAGCAATATTTTTTTCTGACACTTCTATAAAATGCATGATAATGATAGATCACATCGTTTCTGTTTTTGAGAACCATGGAAACCACAATTATATTCAATATCATAAAAAGCTTCGCTCTATTTCACAATATCCATCATGTTTATTGGCAGCTATTCACAGTTCGATGACAAATAATAAAAATTTCAGATTGAACAAAATGTCCAGTCACACAGCATTCCAAACAGCATCTATCTATCTATTCTAGATTATACTAGATTTATCATTCCCTGTTTCAGAATATCCCAAGCTACTGGAATTAAAAATCCATCACCTGCTGAAACTTACTCAACACTCTTTGGTTCGGCCAAGGTCGGAAAATAAGTCATGGTGAATATTGAAGAATAATTTATTTTTCTTACAGTCGGGTTATTAAATGTCAGAAACCAGAACAAACAGAATGGAATATAAGATTTTTCAGAATGGAGAACAAGATAACTGAATAATAAAAATGAATCATTTGTTGTTTGTTTCCAATTTTATTTATCCTTTCTTATGAAAGTTACTAGTTTCTATGCGCCCGAATATACATTAAGTAACTTATGCAATGTACATGTCACTAATTATTATTCTCCGTCTTTATTGGTTGATTTTTCCCCTTTATTGATACATCAATTTTTCAGCACGTCTATTCAAAAATATCCATACTATTAAAATAATTATTGTAAAAATATTGATATGTGTATCTTCGATACATTTCAAATTATCCTGCATAATTAAATTACTGCTCCGTTTTAAGCAAGGGAATGTATAATTACTTTCTTCAATATTCAATAGAAGAAACTACTGGATTCGTAAAAATTTTCGACCTCGGGTATTTGATGGATTTACACGTTTTGAAAGCTGTAGAACACGATTTGACCATTTTTAGAAAATCTCTCTCTCTCTCTCTCTCTCTCTGTGTGTGTGTGTGTGTGCGGCAACTACTGTATAGAATTTCATACAAATTAGTATGTAGTTACATCTTGACATAAATTAGTGCCTATCAACTTTTGGTAAAAATTGTCTGACAGGTTGCATTGCCATCTCGCTTTTTCAAAATTTTTAACATGGTGGTATAGAACAAAATTTTGTATAAATGTGCATAAAGAGAATTATTTTTTAATAATCATTATGAAATTTACAAGAATTATTTATAATAGAGATAGTCAACTGGGAAATTTTTTTTTGTATGTGTAGGAGCATTCCCTCCCCCCTGGGGGGAGGGAAGTCCCCCCTCGAGGAGAATAAATTTTCATGATGGGTATCTTTCAAAAGAGCTCACCAATACCTTTAAAATGAATGGTTGAACCATCGATCTGCGATAATTTACAACAAAGTTATCGATTTTTTTTTTTTTAAATGTAATATCGAGAATAAAATGAACTTGTTTGGTATATTTAGTGTTATACTATCTCTCTAATATGGAAATCGTACTGTATTATAATGGAAGATAATTTTATTAAATAATGATTTTAATAAATTATTTTTACTGGGGGAATTTGCATAGGAAAATATAGAAGAAAGTCATGTGGTGGCCACAACATTTTATCTTGTGTTTTTAAAATGAAATTTAAACATTTTAAAATTTGTATTAAATAAAATTTTTAATTGAGTTTTTTTTATTATGTTTATTCACTTATTTTATTTCATTAAGTCAGTTTATTTTTTTTAAAGATATATGACCAAAACTGCAATATGCAAAAAGAGATGGAAAAGTGTGTAGTTATATATAACACCCATTTAAATGTAGATATCATCACTTAACGTTCGTTTAAACATTGAATTTAATCATTTAAACATTGAATATTTTACTCTTTATCGATGAATCAATTTTTTTTGAAAATGTAAAAGAAATATTAAAATTGTTAATGAAAAAAATATTGTCATTTTCGATAGATTATAATTTTTTCTTGTTAATTAACACTTTAAAAGAAGGAATGCTTTGTTTTATTCTGTCTTTCTTAAATAAAATTTTAATATTTTATAATTTGTATATTAAGCTAGATTTTTGAGTGCATATTTACATACTTTTTTTTTTTACCTTATTTTGTAAAATTTAGTTTTTTTTTTTCACTTTTCATAAACTTAATAGAACAAAAGAAACTGTATAGAACAAAAGAAATAATCAGTATAATGACATTCTACACTGTAAGAAATAGTTTCTTAAAAATAAGTATATATTGTCTCAAAATAGCTCCGAAACAATATATACTTAAATTTGATAACCCATGTACTCATTTTTGAGTATACTGACGTGTCAAACATGGGGATATTGGGATTCTGATTGGTCAACCCCATTTTTGAGCATGTCAATATACTCAAAAATGAGTACATGGGTTTTCAAATTTAAGTATATATTGTTTCGGAGTTATTTTGGGACAATATGTACTTATTTTTAAGAAATTATTTTTAACAGTGTACTATTTAAAAAATGTTAGTAGATAAGTTTAGAAGGATGAACATATTACGAAAAGAAGTGCTTAATTATAAAATAAACCTTTTTTTTTAATAGTCCTATAATAATATATCTGCACCTTTTCTTAAGCAACGAGTTAGTCAATTATCTAAAATACGACTTTACAACTGTAATTTATTCTATCAAAAGAGTTTTAAAATAAATTTTCATGCATTTTCTATAAACTTTTAATATTCATATTTTAACTATTTTAAAAAAAAAAAAAAAAAAGATTTCTCGATTTTGTGTATTGGGTACAGACAGTCAGTAACAAAAGTCTCCGAACACTAGCAAAAATTCCTATATAAAAAAAGTACACTTAATAGAGTTTTATTCAATAAATCCTTCTCGAATCCTGTTTTTAGTCTAAAAACAGGATTCGACAAGGATTTATTGAACAAAACTGTATTAAGTGTACTTTTTTTATATAGGAATTTTTGCTAGTGTTCGGAGACTTTTGTTACCGACTGTATGTGTCTTCACCCAAGATTCTTTAAACTACTAATTTTGTAAAATATGTAAACATATTTTTATCTTACTTGTTACGCTGAAAATTTTAGAGAATATTTCCTAAAATACTGAACAGTCGAAAGTGTTTCTGTTGCCCCAAAATAAAGTTTGGTTTCAACTCCAAAAGATTTTTGAATATAAGAATAAATTACTAGAATTGTTAAAACATTGTAGGGTTTTCTTTCTTTCTTTTTTTTAAACTTTGCCCCTTTTCTTGTAATATTTAAAGAAGAACCAATCATAAACTAATATATATGTATATATATTTAAACCAACATGTCAGCATAAATATTTTTTTCGAAATTAGTGGCTATTTCTTGTTTGTTTTAACACTGTAATAACATCGATCTATACATCTAAAATTTTGATTTGATAATTTTTGCGGATCTTTACGTATTGGTATGGTGAAACGGGAACTGAAGCCACTTTTTCTCTGTCATATATATATATATATATATATATTTGACAAATGTGACTCTTTTACCAGTATAATTAAATGGTAACTTTTATAGTATGTTTCATGATTAATTATAATTAATCATGGAAACATACTAGAAACTACAGAAAATGAAAAAAAAAAAATGCGTCTGTAGACATCCTGTATTGACAAAAATCTGTATGTGATAGAGAAAAACTGGCTTCATTTTTGGTTTCAGCACACCAAGAACACATCTGTCAGCTGATATTATCAAAATATTTTGCGAACATTATTTTTGTACACCTGTGTAATCTGTAACGTCTATATCAGTCTCACACTTTCTTTTAGGCATTACAAAACTCATACCTGCCAACATCCTAATTAGTATTCTGTAATATTGTTATTCCCACCTTTTTTTTTTTTTTTTTTTTTTTTTCACATCAGTACTTTTTGAGAGTCTTTGTCTTCTTATTTAATCGTAATTGTATTTGGAGAATATTACTCTTTAAATTTACTGGTGTGGAGAAAAGGGCGGAACTAAAAATGCCACGGAATATTAATTAGGATGTTGGCATATATGCAATACTCTGTATATTAATAATAAAAAAAAACAATTATACTCTATTGCCAATAATTATAATATATATACGAATATGTGAAAAAATATTTTGTATGGGTGTGTGTGTCTTTCTGAGGTGTCTTAGCCCGCATTTACGCGAGTTTCGGAGAAAACCACGGAAAATTCCGAACGGCTATGGTCAATGAGCGCTACCAGGGATCGATTCCGGCACTTCCCGTCTACCTGCTTTGAGCGCAGTATCCACTCGGCCACTGGTGAGGCAGTATTTTATAGGCAAAACAGCATTTTCACTTTTTACATCAATTCGTAATTTGAAATTTTTGATCGGATTTTGAAAATTTTAATCGAATTAATCAAACCGATTAACTCGATTATAAAAATTGATCGGGACTATGCATTGATCGATTAATCGATTAATCGGCACAGCCCTAATTATAATTTAGCAAGCCTCACAGTTTGTGGAAATTTTAGCAGAATGTTTTCTAGAGAAATAATTTTATTTGATTTAGCTTGATTTAAATAAAATTTTAAACGTTTATCAATATCAAAGAGCAAAAATCATACCAAGTTTATTTACAGCTGCTATGAATATGTACCCATTGAATATGTACACATATTAATGGCTTAAATCTGTTTAATGCTTCTAAAAGAAATATGTATGAAAAATGCACTGATGTCAATAAAAAAATCTTTGAGCAAATTTTAAAGTAGACATTAATAGGTTAAAACACTGAAAAATTAATAAATGTACTATGTACTTATACTAATCATGCTTTTACCTTTATGACCAATTAAATAAGTTTTTTTTAAACTTTATTTTTATAAAATATTCTATTCAATCGATTTACTTAACCCGTTAGCGCCCAGTGTCCTCATTTGAGGACAGCTAATAAAATGGCCCGTATATTTTTTGTGGTTTCTTTAATTGATTTCTGCTTTTTACTGACAGTTTACAGCGTCACTCTAAATGATCCCTTAAAGTTTTATGTGCCTGCTATTAGTTATTTCGTAATTTGGATAGTCATTTTATGATTTTTCACTCGTCGCACCTATATTTGCTTTTTGCGCAGGTATACTAATTTAAATCAAGTTGAATAATAATATATATTACAATATTTTACTTTCGAGATCTTTGTCGACATATAATAAGAAATTAGTCTGTTATCTCAAAGTTTTTCTACATCGAAGTTTTCTCGCTAGAACACTCAACGTCGATAAATGAGGATAGGCATTAAATTTGAAACTACCAGAAGAATTGTTTAAGTTAATCTATTTTACTGTCAGTTGTCTATATTAATTTAGAAGTGAAACAATCAGCTAATAATATTTTGCAAAATTAATTCGGGCGTTAACGTGTTAATCGATTATTTCAGTACTAACATTATTAATTTAAAAAGTATTCATCCTAGTGTATTTATAAAGTACTAATAATATAATAGTATATAATAATAATGTAGTCAAATTAACAAAAAGATTAAAATGTATTTTCGCATTTGAAAAGTACTAATGAATTTTGTGAAATTTACCAACAAATTTATTTAGGTCGTTTATTCAGATAACGAAACAGACTTCTGGAAGAAAATGCATGTCTGTTACATTATTCCGTGAATATCTTGAGGCACTAATCGTGCCAAGAGTTTTATGAGAAGGGAAAAAGAAAAGTCTGTTAGGTTGAGTAAGAGATATGTGTCTGCAGTAAACCAATCTTTTTAGCATCATCTACGATTAGTAAAGTTCATCTTTTTTTAAATTAGATTCATTAGTGTGCAAGAAAATTGAGAACGCGCCAACAATAAAATAAAAATTATACCGAAAATTTCATGCATTCTTATTCCAGATGCCCATTTGATTCTATAAAGAAAAAGTACGTAATAATAGAATAAATGTAAGCTTTGCAGTTTTAGAGAAACAGACACAGAATTACGATTACTTTCGGAAACAATATCTATATGTATATCAATATCTTCGGAAACAATACCTATACATCTGCAGAAAACAAAATGTCTTCAGAAAAAACTGTTGAAAGGATTAATAAAGTTTAAAGATGGATATTGTTTAAGGCTGATATAATATATGAAATTCTCTTTCTTAAAATAATGTACAGTTCGTTTTTGTCGCTCAACTTGCAAGACCAACATCTCCTATTGGTCAGTCCTTGTGTGGTCATTTTTCCGTTGGCTTAATTGATAAAACACATATTGAGCATTGATTCATACGCATACAAATTTTAGTATGTGTATATAGATAGTGTTGGCCAAATTATTAGTTACATACATACATATATTTATATATTCTATTTTCTAAAAAAGGTACTGAACGAAATGGCCTTGAACTTCAGGCATGCAAAGAACGTTTACAAACTCATATTTTCCACTATTGATTTAGTCACAAATGCAATTGAGGGATCAACTACATTTTGAAGAAAAATAGAATTATTTTAAATTACCCTGTATCATAAAATGCTAAAGTGAATTGTAAATTTAATACATAATTTCACATACTATTTACAATTTTTATGTACTTTTTGTGACAATCGCACGATTATTTAAACATATATATATGTATATATATATTCAAAAAATATTATTATTACTATTATTATTATTTTGTAAGATTTTTACGTATAACAGGAATGGATTTCAACAAAGCTTTACAAAACATTTAGAAAACTTGGCAAATCATTGGAGAATCATTATTCTGAAGCATAAAATGCACACGTGTGATTTTCGATAAGGTATGAGTATTTGCAGTTTTTTTACTGCACTCTCGTGAAAGATATATGTATAAATATTCATATAGCTTGAAAGCTTGATATATTGGCAACAAAGTTCATTTGATTAAAGTAGAAATTAAGTTAATTATCGGCACAAGAATAAGCCAGATTTTAGATCTTTTCCAAAGTTCTCATAAGGGGTTTTTCACATGTCACGTATTTAATTTAGTAATTTAATTTTTAAAAACCACGTTTCAAATACTCTTTTTTGTGAAAAACCCCTCTTAGCCTTGTAACTCAAACATAAATTTTATTTATTTACTAAAATTTGTAAGCTGAAAAAGGTTTTTTCACAAATAAGGACTCTTGCACTTTGATAAAGTAATTGGATCTCCAAATTAAATATGTTGCTCATAAAAAACTCTTTATAAAATTTCAATTCTGAAAAATATCCAAAATCGTGTTAATTCTTTGGCCGATAATTTTCTTAATTTTCACTCTATTCAAATGAACTTTTCACATAAGTTGCCCTGTACATCAAACTTTCAACCTATGTAATAAAAAAAAATTCGCCCATGCGCAAAAAAATATTTACTACAAATACTCATATCTCAGTGAAAATTACACGTGTGCATTTTAAGTTTCGGAATAATAATTCTCTAATGTTTTGTCAAGTTTCCTGAAAGTTTTGTAATTTTTTTTTTTTTTTTTTTTTTTTATCAATTTTTGTTATACGCAAAAAACTTACCAAAAAATTCATAATTTTAGAAGAAAAAAATTATATCTGTTTAAATATTCGTGCGATTCCCACAAAAAAGCATATAAACGTTGCATGTAGCATGTGAAACTATGTGTTAAAGTTACAAATCATTTGAAACATTTTATGATACAAGATAAATCAAAAAGTTTGTGTTTTTCCTTGTAGTTGGTCCCCTAATTGCACTAGTGATTAAATCTATAGTGGAAAATATGAGTTTGTAAATGTTCTTTGCAAATCTAAAGTTCATGGTCAATTCGTTCAGCATTTTTTTTTTTAAACAATAGAAAAATTGCAAAAATTGTTAAAAAAAAAAAAAAAAAAAAAAAAAAAAAAAAAAAACTAATATTTTGTCCAACGCTGTATACAGGGTGTTACAAAATTATTGCAACGCGTTTTAATTCTTTATCTATTAGAGATAAGTGGGCAATGTACATTTGAAAAAGCATTTAAAATAAGATAGTAAAGAAGACTACGTTAAAAAATCAGCCTGTTGATTTCTAAAAAGTTACATTATTTATTCATTTATTTATTTATTTTTCATACGACTTGTCTAGAGACAAATTTGATCAATTTTAAAGTTTTTATTAGTTCCCCATCATACTATAGGTATGGGGAACTTAAGTAATCGTGAAAATTTTTGACTTTTCTACACGTTTTCAGGTGTGAGGAATCCGAAAATGACAAAATTTCTATGGTGTCTGTTAGTGTGTTAGTCTGTTAGTGGGTTAGTGTGTTAGTCCGTTAGTTTGTTAGTCTGTGTACACGATATCTCAAGAACAAATTGTCGCAGAGACGTCAGATCAGCTTTAAAATATTACTTTCGGCACTGGCAAGAACCCTATTCATTTGCAACATTCGAATTTAAAAACTTCATAAGTTATTAAAAATTTACCAGTTTCTTAACATGGGAGAATAGGACAAAAATTCACTTAAACGTGCATTTAATGGAAACCTTTTACTGTAAAAATGTCAGACCAGTTTTAAAATATCACTTTTGATGCCGGAATGAACATCAGTAACTATAAATATGCTACTTTAAAAATTTCGCAATTTATTGCAAATTTACGAATTTCTTAACATGGCAGTATAGGGCAAAATTTCACAAAAACGTCAATTTTGAGATATATTTTCATCGTAAAGATGTCAGACTACTTTTGAAATATTATTTAGGACACTGGCATGAATATTAATGACTATGTACAGTCGGCTGCAAAATTATTCGAGCACTAGCCAATAATTCCTATGTTTAAAAAGTACACTTAAGAATGTTTTGCTAAGTAAATCCTTGTCGAATCATGTTCTTAGACTGATTAAGAACAAGACTCGACAGGGATTTATTTAACAAAGCTGTATTAAGTGTACTTTTTTTTGACAAGGATTATTGCTAGTGCTTCAGTAATTTTGCAGCCGACAGTATTTCCAATATAAAGATTTCGTAAGTTATTGGAAATTTACGAATTACTTAACATGGCAGAATAGAGCAAAATTTCACATAAGCGTCATTCTTGAGGGATACTTTCATCGTAAAGATGTCAAACCACTTTCGAAATATTATTTAGGATACTGGCATAAATATCGTAGACTATGATTTTTCCAATTTCCAAAATTCGTAAGTTATTTGGAATTTACGATTTACTTAACATGTCAGAATAAGGCAAAATTGAGCATAAACTTCCATTTTGAGGATCATAAATGCATTAGACAACTTCAAAATTACATTTACGATATTTGTTTGAACATGATTGAATACAAATATTCTAATAGGAAAATTTCGTAAATTATTCGTAATTTACGATTTTATCAACATAGCGAAATTGTAAATTTTTCATATATAAATATGAATTTTGAGGATTATTGCATTGGAAATAGTAGCATGAAAACTAAACAACGGAATTGACCCTGATAAAATAAATTAATAGATTAGAATAAGATATATATATCGAAGTGAACGGTGGATAGCCTATTAGGCGGGGATTTCATTCTGTCACTGTATCAAGCTTTGGTCGAATTCATTTCTTTTAACATGATTATAATATGTCTCGCACTAGAAATTTATGAGAACATAAATATGATGGGGAACTGAGCAGAGTCCACCTATGCCAACTAGTTTTTTTCAAAGACCATTATTTTCAAGACCATTATCAAAAACCTTTTGTTATGGGCCCTCTTCACTCACCGCCGCCGGAAGCCGAAGCTAATGCTATTCTATGGGAAATTTGTCTTTACAAATAACTTATTAACTAACACATATTTTCAAATTCCGTTTTCACATTCTGAAAGTTCCCAGCTGTTAAATGGACGCACCTTTTCTAAAAAATTATTTTTTTATTTTTTTATATTTTATTTTGAAGCTGCAAAATACGAATTTGCAATATGTGAATTTTTTTCATTTTGTAATTTCAAAATAAAATATTAAAAATTTAAAAAATACATTTTTAAAAAAGGTGCGTCAATTTAACAGTTGGGAATTTTCAGAATGTGAAAACAGAATTTAAAAATATGTATTAGTTAATAAGTTATTTGTAAAGAAAATTTCCCCATAGAATAACCATTGGCTCGGGCTTCAGGCGACGGTGAGTGAAGAGGGCCGTTAAAAGTGGCGCCGCGTACAATGTTATTTTATACGAGTTCGCAGTTCGGACACATAATCTTAAAAACATTTATACAGACCATGTGTACAGAGAAAATTTTTGACCTCCGTTTTTTTATGGATTTAAACGTTTTGGGATGCCCTGAACACGAATTGATGGTTTTTAGAAAATGTCTGTCTGTCTGTCAGTGTGTCTGTGTGTGTGTATCACGAATTTTGCGTCCACTGTATCTCACGAACCAGTGAATGAAATTTAACCAAACTTGGTATTTAGTTGCAACCTGACATAAACTGGCGCTGATTAGATTTGGGGATAAATCGCTCAACAGGTGGCGCAGTGATCACATTTTTTGTAAACTTTTAACATGGCAATATAGGACAAAATTTCGTATAAATGTGATTAATGGGAGTTATTTTAAACTTGTGATTTTAAAATTAATAAGAATTATTGATAATAATAGTAGTTAACTAGGAAAAAAAAAATTTGCATGTGGGGGCATCGGTTCCCTACTGGGGGGAAGGGGGGTGGAGTAAGTTTTCAAGATGGGCATCTTTCGAAAGGTCTCGTTAAATACCTTTAAAACGAATGATTGAACTATAAATCTGTGATAATTTAAAACAAAGTTATCGATTTAAAAAAAAAAAAAAAAAAAAAAACCCTTAGAATTTTTTTTTTTTTTTTTTTTTTTAGTGTTGTTACTGAGTGAATTTGTATAGGAAAATATAGAAGAAAGTCTTGTGGTGGCCCCAACATACTAGTTTAAAATGGTTTTAGTCAAATTTAATAATTTTAAATTACGTGTTTCTAAAGTGTTTTTAATACAACTATTTATGACACGTGTGCTTTTTTTAACCATTATCTCTTTTTAGAGATAAGGTATAAAATAAATATAATAATTAATTTAAAAAAAAAAAAAAAACCTTTAGTTTAACCATTTTAGGAAATTTTAATCACTATGCAGTTTTTGAAAATTATTTTAGCATAAATGATTGAAACAGATAAATTACATTTGAATAAAAGAAGAAGAAAAAAATCATCTGTGATTTTATTCGTTAAAATACACTGATGGAAAAAAAAATCCCAACACCAAGAAAAAATTATTGTACAGTAATGAAATTTCAGTAATACATTTGTCTAGGTAACATATTTAATTGATTAAAGTTTCAAGATCACAGGTTGAGCCACTGGCGAGAAGAGCCATTTCAAATGTGAAATGTTGGTACATTAGTAACCGGTGTAACCGCCAGAATTTTGAATGCAAGCATGCAAACGTGCATGCATTGTGTCGTACAGGTGTCGGATATCAGTTTGTGGGATGGAGTTCCATGCCTGTTGCACCTGGGCGGTCAATGCAGGGACGGTTAATGCTGGTTGTGGATGACGCTGGAGTTGTCGTCCAATGATGTCCCATACGTGCTCGATTGGAGAAAGATCTGGTGATCTAGCAGGCCAAAGCAACATGTCGACACTCTGTAGAGCATGTTGGGTTACAACAGCGGTATGAGGGCGAGCGTTATCCTGTTGGAAAACACCCCCTTGAATGCTGTTCATGAATGGCAGCACAACAGGTTGTATCACCAGACTGACGTACAAATTTGCAGTCAGGGTGTGTGGGATAACCACGAGAGTGCTCCTGCTGTCATTCAAAATTGCTCCCCCCAAACCATAATTCCAGGAGTAGGACCTGTTTGCCTAGGCCGCAGATAGGTCGCTAGCAGGCGTTCACCTGGCCTCCTTCTAACCAACACACGGTTATCACTGCGACCAAGGCAGAACCGGCTTTCATCAGAAAACACAACAGATCTCCACTCCGTCCTCCAATGAGCTCTAGCTTGACATCACTCACGTCGCAAACGGCAGTGGTTTGGAGTCAGTGGAGACGCTAGGGCGTCTGGCTCGGAGCTGTCCTTGAAGTAACCGATTTGTAACAGTTCGTTGTGTCACTGTGGTGCCAACTGCAGCTCGAATTTCAGCTGCAGACGCAGTACGATTAGCCACAGCCATACGCTGAACACGGCGGTCTTCCCTCTCAGTAGTTCCACGTGGCCGAACGGAACCCGGTCTTCTTGAGGCAGTACCTTCCCTTGACCACTGCTGCCAACACTCATGCTCAGTGGATACATTCCTGCCAAGTCTTTCTGCAATATCGCGGAAAGAAAACCCACCTTCTCGTAGCCCTACTACACGACCTCGTTCAAACTCAGTGAGCTGTTGATAATGGCTTCTTCGTCTTCTTAGAGGCATCCTTGACTAACATTAACCCACTACGTCAAATTTCAACTGTAAATAACGATCACGAACCTTACAGCGCTTATTTAAAGCAAACCTCATTTGCATGTTCATAGTGTCGCTACTAGCGCCACACTTATGCGCGTAGCTCGAAATTTGAATAGACGTCATCTTTCAGATGTATAAACACGCCTACCAAATTTCGTTTATCTAGCACAGCTCCTTCCTGGTGTTGGGATTTTTTTTTCCATCAGTGTATGTCATTTCGAAAATAATATGACAAATTCAAAAATGAATTACATACTTGCATATTTTAAAGGTGATTTAAAATGCATTACCGAATTGTGAATCTAGCCTAAACATGCAAGAACAGTTTCAATGTAAAGATTACTATGCATATTATCTTTACATAATATTTTACAAATTTAAGATTTTAGTACATGGTTTGATCGCTATATGTTCAGCTAGCTAACCTACTGAGTTTTAAAAAAACAGGTATGCGATTTTTCTAATATAATTTTGCATTACAATTAAAAAACATCATAATTACCAAATTTGTTTTGATGGATCGTACAAAAAATTTAAAAACGTTCTTTTTTTGAAAATTTACGGTGAGAAATTCTTATTAACGGGGTTTGTAGTTCTAATTTCCTTCATAGGTTACCCCATTTAGAGGGCGGTAACACAGGTCTGCGTTGAAATTGTTTTGTTCGAGGTGATATGTTTTCTGGTGTATGTTTGGATGCTGAAGAAAAAAGCATTCGAAAAATTCCATCACGTACAGTCGGTAACAAAAGTGTCCGAATACTAGCAAAAATTCCTATGTAAAAATAGCACACTTCATACGGTTTTAGTTAAATAAATCTTTATCGAATCACGTTCTTACACGGACTAAAATCAGGATTCGACAAGGATTTATTTAACAAAACCATATGAAGTGTACTTTTTTTACATAGGAATTTTTGCTAGTGTTCGGACACTTTTGTTATCGACTGTACAGTTTTCGTTTAAAAAAAATGAAAAAAATCTCTATTTTTTGGACTCCAATCTGAAATATTTCCCGGAAAATTTAGGTGATGTGAGTAAAGGACAGGGAGAGCCCTTTCATCAAGACATCAAAGAAATTTAGAAGAGGTATGAAAGAAGATGAAGTGTTAACATGTTAGCAGATTATTGTTTGGATGATGCATAGAGAATCACTTCCCCCTCAAGGTCCCCAACATACACCTTATATAGATAGACTACGCCACCAATAAGACTTCCCATTATAGTGAATGTCTTCAACATGAGGGTGTAATCTGATACCTTCATACAGCACCGTATGTCACGTGACATAGACTTCAGGGAGATTCTTCCATAAGAAAGCACTTATTTTTGTAAGAATCAAACAAAAATTTCTTCCCTTCAAAATGGTTTTTCACAAAAGAAACTTTTTTATAATTAATCTATGACATTTTAGCTTTCCAACGATGCGTAAATCTAAATGCTTAAATGAAAAGTATGTGTACAATACAGACATTAAATAACTCAAAACTACTTTCTTTCCTAAGGAAAAATCACATAATATTCATTCTCGTCTCTCTCTCCAGGTCCGCATCACGTGATAATTCAGCTGGGGAAGCTAGCTCATCTCGCGGACAGATAATGAGGCGGATGCGTGGTCTATCTATATAAGGTCTGTGGTTTAGGTAGTATGAAGGCTATAAAAATCCTTCCGCTGTAACTTTTCCCTCTTTTCTCCGGGGCACTGGATGAAAGTAGCATCAATTTTAGCATGTGCCAAAAGCATCTTTTCTATTGAATATGGTTGGATATAAGGTCTATGGTCCCCAAACAGTGCACAAGAGAAAAAGCTCTAAACAGAGCTCCGATGTAAAGAAACACATTTAAAAAATAATGTGTAAATAATAGCCTATTTAAATGTGTTTTATACATAAAGAGTTTCGATTTTGTTATAAATTGTGTATGAATTCTGTCGATCATCATCCTTTACTTTGTGGAAAAACCTTTACATGATAGGAAGGGAGGGAAAAAAAAAAAGCATTTCTGAATTCAGCGCATGAAAACACATTAGAGACGCTGAAATCAGTGCTCAAAAAATTTGAGAGGTGCGATTTCATAAAAAAAATATTTTAGTGGAGTTTAATAATCTTTAGTCTTGCTTATTGTTAAACACAGCTTTTTCTCAACTTCTACATATAATAAAAGAAGATGTGTGTGTGCGTGTGTGTGTACTATGTATGTGTGTGTAATCATCGCTTTGTAGGCAAACAGTTGATCACAGAGCTACAGAATTTTGCATGGAGGCCCGTCATATCTCTCCTTAGAAAACCGATTTCCAGATTTTTGATTTTCTTTTTTTAATTATTATTAATTTAAATATCTATAAATTTCTGAAATGATCGACTCTGGTGATAGAAACGTAAATGTTAAAAATCTTTCCGTGGCTTATTAGCTCAGCTGGTCAGGGCATTATGTTAATAATACGAAGGCCGTGGGTTCGATCCTCCGAGGGCTAATGTGTTACGTTTTACAGATAATTAACAGAAACGGTGTCAGTTGATTGAACGAAATATTTCAGTATCTTTGCAGTATCCTAAATCGTATTGATGACGAGAAAGTGGCAAAAAACAAAGTTATATTAAAAGGTGTGTTGATCGCAGAGCTACAAAATTTCGCATGGAAGTCCATTTTGATTCCTTCCATTCATTTCTTAAATCAAATACACACACACACACACATATATATATATATGTATATATATATATATATATATATATATATATATATATATATATATATATATGTATGTATGTATATTCATATTTGTACAGTATTTTCTTTTTTTTTTTTTAAGATTAAGCATTATAAATGTTATTGATAAAAAATAGTGGTGTAAGAGTTCAGTTTTTAGACGAAAACTCTTGCATCCTTGACATGTATATATACGTAGTAGTCAACTTTTACTCTTTATGATTACCTGAAAATTTTAATCGAAAATTTTATTTTATTAAATCAGTGAAAACTAATGTAGAAATATATATATATATATATATAAAGTTAATAAAATTTTCTGGTAGCCGAAAAGTTGGGAACTATCTGAACGCATGCGTGTAAAGCTGTATAAGAATGTGATATTGATGTAAGTGGAGTTGCAAGGGTTAAAAACCTCTTTACTGTTTTTACAGATGTATTATATAATGTATGACCACTATTTGGCATAAAACATTTATAGTATTAATGATTTTTTAGAAGTGCTCTTGTCATTTCCGTAAAGAACCCATAGACGACATTTTATAAGAATTAAAAAAAAAATAAGAAAAAAAATTAGCCACATAATCAAGTTTATCTGATAAAATCAAGAAAATCTCTTTATTATTATTATTTACTAGGTTTTCTTTTAACGCAGAGTATGGTGAGTCAGCAATTATTTGAAAACTACAAAGAAGCTGACTTGGTGCAATTTATTATAATAGGAAGCCATCGAAAGTATAAACCTGCTCTCTAAATATCAGGAAGTGAAATGTTTTGGTGTCATATTTATAGTTAGCAGTTCGGGTTAACCTCTCTGGCATGATTTAGTCGCAGATTCAATAATATGCTTAGTACATATAGTTATTCGTCGGGGCTATTTTAAAAAGTGCAATACAGGAAAACTTTGTTTAATCGTTTCCGTATTTATTTATTTATTTATGTTTTTGGCACGTTTTTGCACAAATGTTATTGTGACAACATTATATTATAAAAGAAAAATATTTTTGTGTGTATACTTTCCTGTATGAGTAGAGTATGAGTAGTTGCGTGTTCCAGATTAGAAAAAAGAAAAAATCTGATGTGGGCACCACATGACTTCCTTATACACTTTTAGAAATATACATAATGTTAAAAAACATTGTCATTGGACCCAAAACAGTTGGCTAAAAATATTTAAAAAAATGAATTATCACCGTGTTCTGAGCTTTTCTGAAAGTTAGTTAAAAACCGATGCAAGATTTGTACTGGTAACGCTGACGAAGGCAGCAGGGACCCGAAAAAAATTGGCTAAAAGTATTAAAAAAATGCATTTTTGCCGTGTTCTGAACTATTTTGAAAGTTTTAAATGTCTAGCTAGTCCGGAAGTTTGTTAAATAAATTTTCTGTTGAACCATATAAACGCTGTCGAAGGCAGCAGTCACCTGAAACAATTGGCTAAAAATATTTAAAAAAGGCATTGTCACCGTGTTCTGAGTTTTTCCGGAAGTTTAAAATGTCTAACTAGTCGGGAAATTAGTTAAAAATCGATTGCAAGATTTGTACTGGTAACGCTGCCGAAGACAGCAGGGACCCTAAATAGTTGGCTAAAAGTATTAAAAAAATGCATTTTCACCGTGTTCTGATCTAGTCTGAAAGTTTCAAATGTGTAGCTATTCGAGAAGTTAGTTAAATAAATTTTCTGTTGAATCACATAAACGCTGCTGAAGGCAGCAGGTATTAGAAACAGTTGACTAAAAATATTTTTAAAAATGCATTGTCAACGTGTTCTGAACTTTTCTGAAAGTTTCAAATGTCTAGCTAGTCGGGATGTCAGTTAAATTGCAAGATTTGCCCAAACTGTTTTTGAGTTATTACCATTTTTTGATACATTTTGACCATTATGAACCTAATTTTCCTAAATATCTGCAAAACGGAAAATCATACAAAGTCCAAAAAAGGAGGTGCACAACTAAATGTTATAACAAACCTATGTACCAATTCGCAACTTTCTACGTCCAACCGTTTTTGAGTTATGCGACATACTCACACACACACACACACACAGACACACATACATACAGACGTCACGAAAAATCGTGTAAAGTCCCTTATATCTCTAAAACGAAAGCTCGTGTTAAGACGACACTTGCAGGTGTACAACTAGACATCATGACAGTCACACGTATAAATTGGCAACATTCAGCGATCATTCGTTTTCGAGCAATGTGAAATGCAAAATCCATTTCGCAAATCGGGATTACTATACTTCCTTATACTTTGTATAAGGAAGTAAAAATATACATATACAGTAACCGCCGCTCAATAAATTCTCTGGTTAATAAAATTAGCCGCTTAATCTGATCAAATTGCCAGGAACAGAATCAAATCAGTACAAACTACTTCTAAAGCCGCCGCTTAATAAACTCAAAAATATCTCCTCAACAGCCAAAAATATCCTCTATACTAAAAAAAATTTTTTATTTTCACTGTAATTTTATTTTCTTAAATAGGAAAAGAAATTAAAGCACATCAAACCCTCCGTTATCGCTCATTGTCGAAGATTTTGCATTTCCAGCACAGTTACAAATTAAACACGTCTCATAACTTCATCTCCGTAACAGATTCAAGGAACGTATTCTTCAAAACGCAGTAATAAGTTACAAATGTTATTTGAAATAATATATATATATATATATTTATTATGATTATTAAAAGGCAATTTCTAGTTCTTATTTTGAAATTACTATAATTGATGAGATTTAAACGGAAAGATTTTAAATTTATAAGAACAGAGTGAACTGTTGGTAAAGTAATCATGATTTTCCTCATATATAGGAAAGCGCATGGGAACTTGGAATGCGTTTAATTTACTTATAGAAGGAACAATTAATTATCTATCAAAAATTAATTAATGTTGTTTACTAATTCCATTATTCGTTACCATTTGAAGTTTCTTTCCAAATTCAGGGAAGTAATACCTTTTCCGTAAGTGCAGGAACGTCCGCCGGATATAAAAATCAGCCGCTTAATCAAATCACTTTGGCTAAGAACGAATGTGATTTTAATAAGCCGCGGGAACTGTATATATCAGGCATTGGTTATATATAGACATTTTAAAATCCGTTTATCATAATTTTAAATTGTTTTTCATGTGCGTTTTGTTTTTAAATGAAACTAGTAACATTTAATCTTGAAAAAACATGCAATTTTAAGAGTTATTAGTCCGTTCGACCTAGTCGAAACAGTAGGTTGATTTCTTTTTTCCTTTTCAAGTAGCCGCATTTTTTTAAACAAGATGGCGGATCGAGCTCATTAATAATCTTCGTTGGGACCTTGACATGAGCTTCATACATACCGAGTTTGAAACAAATCGGTTCAAAAATACTTTCTTGTTATGAGAGTTTGAAATTTTTTATTTTGTCACCATTTTGAAACAAAATAGCGAATTAAGTTGGTTAACGGACTTTACTATTGATATAAAGTAAAAATATCTTTTAATAACTAATTATTACTTTTTCTTTCTAAAGTGGTTTCAAGTTTCTTCACATCACAGTGTAGAAAATCACAAACAAACAAATGCCCGTTTTTAGAGTTCTGTTATTAGGATCCATGTCTACAAGGTGTCTTTTTGCACTAAATAAATAAATCGATGTTGCTCTATAACTTTGTAATTCACTTTTTCGTCTCGTATCGTTTTCGAAATAAAAATGCTAACTTTACCTTTTTACCAGGTGGCGCTGTAAGCGATCGTATTGTCGCTTTACTATACCTAGACACCACTTTTATAATTAGATTCAACCGTTCAGCAGAGGTGGGAATGAACTTTAGCGCTCATCCTGTAACACAATAAAAAGTTAAGGATGGGTGGGCAGATGTTTGATTAAAGAGGTAGGGTGACGTTGTTTGGCTTGGGAGGAGTTGGATGGGTTGTTAAATATTATTTTAAAAAAACTGTAATCACACTGTACTTCTTGTGTCTTTTCCGTATCTCACTATGTATTTTAATCTGCATAAAAAAGCTAAAGTTATTTTTGTTATAATAATATTTCATTGATCTCTTGATGAAATCGCTCTCCTTGTTCTTAACTCACATTGTCTAAATTTTTCGGAAAAGAATAACTGAGATGGGAGTCGAGAAAGTGGAGTTTTAAATTCATTTCAGCTAATAAATTCCATTTTCTGTCAAAACTGTACGTGATGGATATTTTTGAATATTTTTTGCCTCAATCATCTTCTAAAAGTACACCAGAAAAATATATTACCTTCAAAAGAAAAAAAAATCAGACCTGTGTTATTAGATATCTCATGCGCCTTTTGTCATTATACCAATTTGAGTTTTTTCTCTGCTTGGGGTTTTGTACTTTTATCTTGTACTCAAGATCTTGTATTTTTATTTTATACTTTCAATCTTAGTAATATTTTTCATATTAGTAGTTCTTTTTTTTGTTTGTTTGTTTGTTTGTTTAGTATGTCCTATTTGTTTATATGATGACATTGTTGGTGCTGTTGGGGAATTTCGCGAAAGGCAATTGCCGTTACATAAACAACTGTCCTTTTTGTAAACCAACAGCTATATGTACCCCTGACGACGTTAAGGCTGCTTTTGGTGTTTTTCACAGTTATTATTACACAGGTCTTTACTTTTTCATTATCTTTTATTTATATTATGCTTTATTCAATGTGTAGTCTTCAGTTGTTTGGGCTGTATTTTAAAATTTTAGTGATTTTATTAAGAATTGTTTCTTTGTCTGTATGCGTATTATTGTGATGAAATATACATACATATATATATATATTGTTACAAATTTGTAAATAAGAGTAGTGATTTCTATGTAAAATCTTTCAAAGAGGCTTAGTCAGGTGATAAAATGTTAATTTTCAGCATTTCTAGCTTGTTTTCTCTTAAAAGCTCGTTAAAAAGCTTCATTAAGGTAGGTAATGGCTTTGTCGCCAAATTTGGCGAGTTTTTCGCTCCTTGGCGATCTTGGCGAGAAACACCTTATAAATATCTTTAATTCCTATCAAGGAATCTATCCTGATTCCCTGAGAAGTTACCAGAAATTTCTGGGTTTATAGGATGCTATAATAGGAAGCCCAATGCGACCAAGTCAGTCAATTTCAAGCCAACTGGCTTACTATAAAGTGCTCCTGACCGGTCTCTTCCTACTGTTGTTTGCAGCTCATTGCTATTTGCTAATGCTATAATACAGTTTATGCTGTGAATCTGAGGTTGTCAGCTGTTATTTAAGCTGTGTTTTCTGGTGAAACTGAAGTCGATGATTGGTTCATAGACCTGTAATCTAATCTATATATATAAAATCGTTCTTCCTGACTGACTGACTGACTGACTGACTGAGTGAGGGGGTGATTCATCATCGCCCAGGCCAAACGCCTGGACCTAAAAGCATGAAATTTTGTGACAATGTTCTTTCTATGACGTAGGCATCCACTAAGAAGTGATTTTACAAAATTCGCCCCCCAAGAGGGGGAGGGGGCAAAACGTGATTTCACAAAATCCTTCATATCTCAAACAAAAAGACAAATATTCGTAAAATTTTTGCTTTAAAATGTAGCTGATACAAATGTCTAAAAACCAATTTCTGGAATTTTCAAAATTCGGTCCCCAAGGGGGGCGGGGGGGCAAAACGTGATTTCGCATAATCATATATATCTCAAACAAAAAAATAGATATACGTGAAATTTTTGCTCTGAAATATAGCTAAATATCTAAAAACCAATTTCTGGAATTTTAGAAATTCAGCTCCCAGGTGGGGCAGTAGGGGGGGGGCGTCTATGGGGCAAAAACAAATAGAAATACAGTTAGGGCGTTCAAAATTGGTAAAGATAGGTTTTAGAGGCCTGCAAGTCGAATGGGGATATTTTCGATTGTGTAAAGTTATTAGGAGGGGCAGGAAGGGGGGGAGGGTAGGCAAAAAAAATAGAGTTAGACCGTTCAAAATTGATACATAGAGGTTTTCGATACTTACAAATCTATTGCGGATATTTTCGAATTTGTAAAATTATTAGGAGGGGCGGGAAGGGTGGTGGGGTGGTAAGGGGGGGGGCTGTGGGCAAAAACAAATAGAAATACAGTTAGGCCGTTCAAAATTGGTACAGATAGGTTTTAGAGGCCTGCGAGTCGAATGGGGATATCTTCGAAAGTGTAAAGTTATTAGGAGGGCCGGGAAGGGGGGGCGGAGGGGCAAAAAAAAAATAAAATAGAGTTAGATCATTCAAAATAGGTACATAGAGGTTTCCGATACCTACAAATTGATTGCGGATATTTTCGAATTTGTAAAATTATTAGGATAGACGGGAGGGGGGGGGCGAAGGGGGAAAATAATAGAAATAAGGGTTAGAGCATTTTGGGAATTTTTTCCGAAGGCAGTGAGAACCCGGTGCGACATTTTTCCTAATCAAATTTTGTTTGTCTTTTTTTTTTCACGTGATAAAAATTAATGCAATTTTGAGAATTCAGTAATTATAGTGATTCATTTAAAAATAGGGACCAGCGAAGCGGGCGTCGCCTGCTAGTTCTGTATAAATAAACTTTTGAGCCTCTGCAAGATTTGCCTTCCATTCTCAGATAACTCCCGAACCGCCGAGTACGCAACAATATATATATATATATATATATATATATATAATATGAAAAGAAATGCCTACCTATCCGCGTTTGTAAGGGTCTATAGATAGCGCTTTTCCAACTTTTGTTGTTAGTAAATATAATAGCCACGTGCATTTATTATTGTTATATTTGTGTTACTACTTAATATTCGTGCTATAATTTCTCCGCCATTACATCATGGAAAATCGATTGCTTTTGGAAAAAATATTTCAGTTTATTCAAAGTTCGATCGGAAGTGGATGTTTAACTGAAGTTGAACAAATATTAGTTTCAAATCATCTGATTAATTCTTTACTTCCATTAACCGAAGCAACTGAAATTTTAAATTTGTCATTTGGAAATAAATGGAAGCTTAATTCTGGATTTCTTGATCCCTTCACACTGTGGCACACAACAGTATGTGTTATTTTTTTTTTACCGGATTTATTCATTTTCATTCAATAAATATATGTGAAACAAAACATCGAATATACAGCAGCAATGGCGTCTCGGGGAAAGCCGAAAGCTATTCCTGTTAATTGTAATATCACCTTAGTCCACCAGAGAGCGAGCCTTTCATTACAACCGCGGATTAAAATGTAGATGGAAAAATATAATTTTAAATGCAACAATATTTTCTTATTCTACATTTGTTCGCGAGAAAAAACAGGAAAAAAGAAAAGAAATTATCTAATTTATTTTTACATGATAAAAGTTTTTCTTTCTAATAGCAAAATGTCAATCTGCATAAGAATTTAAAAAAAATTAAAGGTTTCTTTTTTTTTTTTTTTTTTTTTTTTTTACATATAATTGTAATATTCATATTGTCAAGGAAACGTAGTAAAACAAATGAAATGTTTGGGTTTTAAAAAACTCAGATAACTTTTTTTTTTCCTCTAAAATTCTTGTTTGATTTCTAAAATTATAGTTCAAAAATACGAAAACATTTATATCCATAATCTGACGTTAAAACCACTCGACTCAAATGAACATTTATTTATGATTCGATGCAGATCGAATTTTTTATAACACGTAACTTAGTAATGATATTTTCAAAACCAATATAAAGTTAATTCCATGTTTCCAGAATTTATATTCGTTCATCGATAAAGAAAAATTGATGCTGTGGATATAAAATCACCCACTCTTTCTAGAGAGAATAGACACCATGTTTTTACTTTCTTCTATTATATAGAGAGAAAGTATTGGATTCGTGAAAATTTTCGAACTCCAGTTTTCGATGGATAAACGTTTTAGAATGTCCTGAATACGATTTGACCGTTTTTAGAAAATGTCTGTCTGTGTGTGTGTATCACAAATTTTGTGAATGTTGTATCTAACGAACCAATGAACGAAATTTAACCAAACTTGGTATTTAGTTGGACCCGAAATAAATTGGTGCTGCTTAAATTTGGGGATCAATCGCTCAATAGGTGGCACTGTGATCTCATTTTTTCTAAATTTTAGTATGTCAGTGTAAGACAAAATTTCGTATAAATGTACATAATGAGAGTTATTTGTAACGTGTAATTGTAAAATTAATTTAAATCATTAATAATAGTAGGCGTAAACCAAAGAAAAAAGTTTGTGCATGTGGGAGCATCGCTTCTCCCTCTGGGAGGGGGGAGTAACCACTGTGGGGGGGAGGGGGAAAGTAAATTTTCAATTGCGGTATTTTTCAAAATACCATGTGAATACTTTTAAAACGGATCATTGAACCACAGATTTGTGATAATTTAAAACAAAGATATCGATTTTTTTTTTTTTTCATTTTTTTAACGAAAGATAACTTACGAAAAAAAAATCGTATTTCTTCTGATATTGGCAAAACATTGTCTTTCTTTATGCACAAAGTGATATAATTCTGTCAGATTAAAATCTTTTGCATTTATCATGGAAAATAATT
The DNA here is from genome assembly GCA_963930645.1 of Salticus scenicus. Lineage (NCBI taxonomy): Eukaryota > Metazoa > Arthropoda > Arachnida > Araneae > Salticidae > Salticus > Salticus scenicus. Next base: position 147,159,389 of record OZ005661.1, on the reverse strand, counting down.
TAATAATTTAATAAATATTTTACGTTGAATGAATTTTGTGTAAAACTATATAGAAGAAAATCTGTGGTGGCCACATCCATACTAGTATGAAAAGTATTCAAAGAAAAAGAAATGATATCGATTGACTGGATAAAACAACATCTATAATAAAGTAATAATACATACAAATTGTGGTTTGGAGACAATCTTTCCACGAAAATCTGTGGAAACTCAAATTTTCAATCATAAAATTAATTTTTTATAAAATGGATTTAATTTGTATATTAACATAAAATGTACTACTGGGTAAGCAACTTGCGATTTTTCGACAGGTTTTCTGACAGATATTGTCTAGACGATTCATTTCGCCACCCATCTGTATATAGCATTACAGTCTAAAAGAATTATAAAATTAGTTTTTAATCACGACAATCTGAAAATATAGTGTTAAAAAAAATAATAATCGTGTTATATAATAAAAGAAATAACTGGTAGCAAATTTTCCAGAAAATATCTCTATGCTTAGGGCAAAACACGTTGATATACATTTTCCGTAACAGAACAATACATTCAATATTCCTATACAACATACTTTTTTATTTTCCGTAACACTTTAACAAAAAAAAAAAAAAAAAAAAAAAAAAAAAAGCTCGCATTAACACGTTAACGCCCAAATTAATTTCGCAAAATATTATTAGCTGATATTATTTCACTTCTAAATTAATATAGACAACTGAAGTAAAATATATTAACTTTAACAATTCTTCTGATAGTTTTAAATTTAAAAGCCTATCCTCATTTATTAACGTTTAGTGTTCTAGCGCGCAAACTTCGAGATAGAAAAACTTTGAGATAACAGGTTAATTTCCTATTATAGGTCGACGAAGATCTCGAAAGTAAAGTATTATATATTATTATTCAACTTGATTTAAATTAGTATACCTGCGCAAAAAGCAAATATAGGTGCGACGAGGGAAAAATCATAAAACGACTATCCAAATTATGAAATAATAATGAATAGTAGGCACATAATACTTTCAGGGATCATTTAGAGTGACGCTGTAAACTGTCACTAAAAAGCAGAAATCATTCGAAGAAACCACAAAAAATATACGGGCCATTTTATTAGCTGTCCTCAAATGAGGACACTGGGCGCTAACGGGTTAAATAAAATAATCCAATTCAACCAGTCAGCATCGAACCAGCATCTACCGCAAAAATAGCGACGATGTAACCTCTCAGATATGGAACTACATTGTAAGTTATTACTTAGCATTACCCAATTGTTCATGAATAACGCTCATATAATATTACTTTCCACACTGTAAAAAAATGTTGTAATTTTTCCTGCACTTTCTGCTGTAGTTTTTCAAGCACCTGTTCTTTCAAATAAAAATACAGCAGAAAATCTTGTAAAAATTTATTTCTTCCTCTCGTAACCAATAGCAACGGAACTTCCTTTGGACTTTAGACTAAAACATCTGCCCAGGAACATAACATCTGTCCTGTCTCTTTGTAGTAGATATTTTCTGTCTTAACTGTCGATGAGGCAAGCATAGAATGGTCCATGGAAAAGGTTTGTTGTTAATTTTTACAATATTAATATTTTGTGTTGATTAATTAAAATGAATTACTTTCAAATATATTAATTTGCGCAGAGATCCATTAGATCTTAGTTTGAAAATTTTTGAGTCATTTAAAATGAAAATAATTCAAAATTTTATATTTTCTTTCATTTTAAGAATATTAATTCCAGTTTAAATAACAAATTTCAGATAATTTAATTAAAGTAAAATGAAAATTGTTTTATTTCTTAATAACCCCTTTTGCAAACAAATCGTTTGCGATCCTTGAGAAAACTCCCGAATGATGACATAGCGAGGAATTCTATTAAAAAGGGAAATATATGAGATAATATGGTATTTTGAATCTCAGAATAGTTTTCTCTAACTTTTATTTATTTATTGTAATTTAATTAATTAATTTTCAAAATTGATATCTGCCATCGAACAGATATACTTATTTTGAAGCTGGATTTTATATTAAATTTATGTGCTATTTTATATTGTCTTACATTTAATGCTTCTTTGAATTTTTAATTTCTGTATAGCTCGAAATACCACCTTTTTTAAGGACATTTTCCAACTATTATTCAGTATCAATCATTTTTTGACTTATTTTATGATAAAAATTGTATTTAACCCGTTCATTCCCAACTTTTTCCATCCATAACACAATAAATCTTATATTTAGTGATAAATTTATTTCAAAGGTAATATATATATATATATATAATAGGAGTAATAGCAGAGTATGAATTTATATAGATAACATAGCAACTAGAAATGTGTTTATTTATGTTTAATATAACCACTGATACCACTTATGATTTTAAGTGGTAACTTTTCAATGAATAAAAATATCAAAATTTTGGAAGAAATACAAATTATAAAAATTAAAATAAAGAATATTTTAAACAGTTAATTTACTTAAATTGCCTAAAAACAGGAAACTGATTCCAATATTATTATCGGAATAGAGAAAAATATACTTTCATTTATCAACAAGGATAGTGAACTCATCTAAAATATATATATATTTCGGTGGGAAAATGTATAGAAATTTTAATATTGTTTATTCTGAATCAGCGTGAGTGTTGGATGGAAAGAAAGAAAATCTGAATTGTTATGATTCCAATTGATATCACGGGGAATGAAAGGGTTAAATTTAGTGATGGAAAATGTGGATGAAAACGGTGGAGATTTTGAGCTCTGAATTTCTATTATAAAGAAAAGCATTAGGACGAGAAATCTATTTCTTTCAGTAAAATACAGCAATTGAAAACGATTTTTTTTTTTTTTTTCTTTTGGCACCAAGTAGAAAAATGTAAAACAAATTTTAAAAGGTTTATATAAGTAACCGTTGCCAATGAACGTAATTTTATATTTTAAGAAAAAGGCTGAGCTATTTTTACATTTATTCATTTATTTATTACCCTTTTGGAATATTTTAATCAAAAGAAAACTATCTTTTTTTCTTCTTCTTCTTACTGAATTCTTGAAAATTTTCGATCTTCTGGTTTTCGATGGATTTACACGTTTTCAGTCGTTCTGAACACGATTAGACCACGTCTAGAAAATCTCTCTCTTTATGTATGAGTGTGCATGTGTGTCAATGTGTATCAAAAATTTTATATACACCATACCTTACGAACGAATGAACAAAATTTAACCAAACATCATATTTAGTTGGACCTTGACTTAGCTTAGTTTTGATTACATTTAGTGATCATTCACTCAACAGGTTTCGCTGTCATACTATTTTTTTTTTTTTTTTTTTTTTTTTTAATGCGGCAGTGTAGGGCAAAATTTCGTATAAATGTACATAATGAGAATTATTTTTATTTTTCAATGTATTATGTATATATATACATATATATGATTGTGATAATCAGCAAGGAAAAGTTATTTGTGTATGGGCATCTCCCCCCTCCTTTCGAGAGAATAATTGCTCCCTTCTTCAGGAAGTATGTAATTTTTCAGTATGGATATATTTCAAAAGAACTGGTCAATACTCTTAAAACGAATAATTGGTTTAAAACAAATTTATTATTATTATTTTTCATAAAAATTCTTTTTGGAAAAAAAAAAAAATATATATATATATATATATATATATATATATATACTGAGATGTCTTCATAAAATTGATTTTCTTTCGACATTAAGTGTTAAGCTTAGAAAATCCGTGCAACAGAGTTTTTTTTTTTTTTTTTTTTGTGTGGAGTGAAGTACATAAATGTGGACACATACTTTCGAAGAGCTAAAATTATTACAGCGAAGTAGGGAAAGCGGTGAAGGTAGATTCGTAAAATTTTAAATTAAAGATTGGAACTATAAAAATAGTAATGCTATTAATGAATTCTTTGAGTGTAAAATCACGCAATTTTGTTACGATCAGAATTTTAAGGGGAGCGAACAGGCTTCTCGGGGGGGGGGGGGGGGGGGTTAAGACGTAGATATTTATATATTGTTTAAATGAAACAGTATTAATTTGATATTAAATATTAAACAGAGTAATTGTTACGACAGAAAAACAAAAATAAAAATTTGCGAATGTAAGATCAGCAAATACTGTACGAAAGGTTAAAAAAGGTCATCCACTCCCAACGTCCCAACCTAAACAATTATATCATTTATTGCCTCGAGCGCAGAAGTTTTTCTATCCAGGGCATTTGACGATAACCACTAACCACAGACACAGATGGTTTTAATCTATTGCACATGGTATTGATAAGACTGCTATAAATTATTTCCAAGTGTAAAATAACTGTCTATCATTAGATTTAATGCATTTTATTGCGCGTTTAATATAAATATATATATAAACTCGGCTTACAGAGTACTACTTTTTAATTTTTTTCACGTTTTAAGATATTAATAATGATAATAAGGACTTTAAATACTATTTCCTTTCTTTTCCTTTTCTTTCTTTCTTTATTTGTTTGTTAACTTATTTATTCTTTTTTCCCTCAATATAATACAATACCCATAAATAAATAGCATTTCCTTGTATTAAGCGTTAGTTAATAAAAATCTAATGGCATATTTTAGTAAGCATACACCTTAATTCTGAAATATGCGGATTTATTGGTAAATATTTAATTTTTTTGGAATCAGCAAAACAGTTCGATTTTTGACGCTTAAACACAGATATAATTCCATATTTTAGCAATGGATGATAAAAATAAATACGTGTTCGAGTAATTAGCTGTAATTAAACATAAATTTTGTAAATCAAGAATATAACATATTTCGGCACACACACACACACACACACAAAAAAAAAAAAAAAAAAAAATGAAAATTTAATCATTTTGATACACTATTGTCAAAAATCATTTGTTTTTACATTTAAATAAAAACAGTGATATTTTTAGTGAATGAATAAGATACCTACCTACCTGCCTATTCTTCTGATTACGAATGAAAGAGATTTTTTCTAACATGCCAAAAAATAACGATTTTACGTTTCATAATAGCCTTAGTGCGATAAATTTATATAAGAACTACTATAATTTTTATGAAATATTTCATTTTTCTAAAAAAAAAAAAAAAAAAAAAAAAAAAAAAAAAAAATGAATCTGGGTATAAATGATAACACAGGTCGACATGTAAAATTTTGATTTAATAATTTTGGCTGATCTGTATGTTTTTGGTGCGTTGAAACCGAAAATGAAGCCAGTTTTTCTCTATCACGTATAGATTTTTGTCAATACAGGGTGCCGGCCTATACAATTTCTTCTATTACTCTTCTACCAATATAATTATATGGTAAGTTTTATAGTATGTTTCTATTATTAATTAATCATAGATACCTATTGTTGTAACTGCGAAGCACTAGTGCAACTTAAAAACATATCAACCAACCAACCAACCTGTTTTTATGATGGTATATGTAAGAAATTGTGTTGGTAAACACCCTGTATTGACAAAAATCTTTTCGTGATAGAGAAAAATGGGCTGCATTTTCGGTTTCATCATATCAAAAAACAAAGATCAGCTGAAATCATCGAATCAAATTTTGTCAACTTCATTTTTGTAGGCCTGTGTAATCTAATAAATCTAATAAAAATTTCTAATAATTTATTCTGCGTCTATCCGTGCACTGATTTAAACGTATCAGGAATAATGGCAGAATCTAACCTGTTTGTCTGCCTTTGAGACCCAGGTCCTTGGAGGAGTGCATTCCATGGAGGTTTTTCTGTGAGTTTCGGGGGCAATCACAGAGAACATTTTACAGGACTAGGTTGATGGATATGAACTATGTTTGAACCTAGTAGTCTAGTCTACAGACTTTTAGGACAAATTCGTTAAATTATATCTAGCTAGATATAAATTGAGGATTCTTTTTATTTATTTTAAATTGAGTAGATAAGCATTTGCTACTTCCAACACAAATATAATAATTTCTGTGCAAATTTATTTTATTTGAAAACAAAACTGTCAAGCATTAATGAAACTGTAATATTAAAGTAAAATCCTGATTTTAAATTTAGAAATTTTACAAAACAATCTTTCAACTTCTAACGGCATTAGTTTTCTATTTTGCTTTATAAGCAAGTACTTTTTGCTCCTATCTCATATAACACTGGAAATATATCTATCGTTATATTAATTATGAAATCAATTATTTCTTTATAAGAATTTTAACATGCATCACGGATAACATTCGATATTTTTTTTTCTTTTTTAACTACCCTTGTTTCTATTACAGAAATATTTATTATATATATATATATTCCAAATTAATTGATATGGTAATTAGTGTTAGGAAATCTCATTTTTGTTATATATATTACATCAATATTATACATATTACATTATATGTATTATCAACAACAACAACTATACGAGATCGAGCTTCTCTCACCGTTAATCTCTTAGCTTTAAAAATAATAGCGGTTTCAGTAAAGTAGTTACCATCTAAAGCTGTAAATATAAATAGTACGAACTGATACAAAAGTTGGGGAAATGTGCGAATTTTATTGATTAACAACAAAAAAAAAATTTGCTTCAGTAATTAATTGCAATTAAACGTAAATTTTAACAAAGAAGAGTGAAATGCTTGTACATTTTTTTTAATAGGTTGCAGAATTGATGCATATTTCGGGAAACAACTTCGAAAAATTGCGAATTTTATAGATGAGATTGGAGAAATAATTGTAAACTTTGGAAATTATTTACATTTTTAAACATAAATTTTGACATCTAACGACGAAATTATTCAGTACTTCAAACATAGGTTGTAAAATTATCACGTATTTCGTTTTTTTTTTTTTTTTTTTTTTTTAAGGTTGAACTTCCTTGTTTCTCAATAACATAACAGCCTATATCAGAAATTATTTGCATTATTAACCTGTAACGCTATAATAGTCAATTGGGACAAGTAGATGACTCTTATAATCCTGATAGGATTAAATGTAATAATTATATTCTTAAAAAATATATATATATATATATATATATATATATATTATTGTTATGTATCAAAGCATTATTTTCATTATTTATTTATTTATTTATTTATTTATATTTTTACTTTTTAAGATTAAGGTACAAGACTTCTTCATTGACAAGTGTTTTGGAAATTTCTTTGAAGGAACCTGTACATATACGGCCTAAAAAAAATTTCACGTTAATTTTTCTTTATAAATTTTCTTGCTTTAAATAAAACATTTTTAGATGCAATTGGTGTAAGAATAATTTCTTACTTTTATGTTGAATTTGGATACTTTGTTTTCTTCGTATGAGTCCTTTTGTTTTAAAGGGTTCATTATGTACAGTGGGTGAAAAAAGTATTAGAAATACTTGTAATTTTGACATTTTTTTCGATTTTCAAAAATAAATAAATAAAAATACTGGATGAAGTGGCATTAAACTCCAAACATGCAAAGAACATTTATAAACTACATTTTATACTGTCAAGTTAGTCACGAATGGAATTAGGGGACAAACTATAAACTGAAGAAAAGCATAAACATTCTTCATCACCTTATATTATAAATATCTACAAATAACTTGTAACTTTAACACATTATTGCACTCTATATGTACAATGTACAATATTTGCATTTTTTTTTTTTTTTTATCGTACTATTATTAAGGAAGATATAACTTTTTTTCAAAAAGCATTAAATTATTTTTGGCAAATATTTTGTTTATAACAAGAATGCATCTCAAAACATTGTTACAAAACTTGAAGAAATAGTACTCCAAAACACAAAATTAACATGGGTAGTATTCGCTACGATTTGACTATTTGAAGTTTTTTTTTTTTTTTTTTTTCCTTACTATGCATGGGCTAAAAGTAGATTTTTTTAATTACGCGGGTTGAAAGCTTGATACGTTATTGCTCAAAAGTTTAACAAGATTTGCAAACGATCAGTTTTTCAATTTAAAAACTTTTCTCTCAATATAATGTTTTCAAACATTGGGTGTTTAAAGAAGTGTATTTTCCTCATGTTTTTCTGTGAAGGTTGGTTTAAGACAACATTTAAAAGCAGGAACAAATTGAGCAAAATCTATAATGTTTGTGATCTCCCTGTATTATTAAATTTAAAGAAATGATCTGTAACTTTAGGATGTTTTATTTTAAACCAATTACAATTTGTGGATGAATTTGTGTGACGATAGCAAGTTAAATAACGGAGATATAAGCATTTATTTACTCAAAAATAAAAATAAATAAAAAATAAAATAAAATAAAATAAAAACTTTTGAAACAATATGCTGCAATTGAAATACAAATATTTTAAACGTCTCATTAAATGTGAGTCTTTTTATGAAAAACGTTTTCTCTGCGCATGCGAAAGATTAAAAAAAAAAAAAAATACGTAGGCTGAAAGCTAGATATTTGGACAACTTTTATCAAAAGTTCATTTGAATAGAGTAAAAAGTAAGAAAATTGTCGGCAAAAGAACGAGTTAGATTTTAGTTTTTTTTTTTTTTTTTTGAGTTGAAATTTGATAAGGACTTTTTTTACACGGCGCATGATTAATTTGAAGATTCAATTATTTCCATCTCTTTGTAAAAGTTCTTTTTTGTGGGAAAAACCCCTTATGATTTCGCAAATCTTAGTAAATAAACAAAAATAAGTTAGGTCTACAGGCTTATAAAAATTTTTTCACAAAAGAGTACTTTTGGAGAGTGGTTGAAATAACTGGATCTTCAAATTAATTGCACAAGACGGGGAAAACCCTTTGTTAAATTTCAACTCTAGAAAAATATCTAAAATCTAGCTAGTTCTTTTTGTTAAATTTTTACTCTGTTTATAAATGAACTTTTGACAAAGTTGCCCAATATATCTAGCATTCAACCCTGTGTAATAAAAATTTTTCTATCTTTCGCGCATGCACAATGGAAGCGTTTTTCATAAAAAATGCTCATATTTCCTGAGATAGAAAGGTATTTGTATTCCAATTGCGGTATATTATTTCAAAAGTGTTGTTCAGATTATCTGAATGTAGGAGTAATTTTCGTTTAAAACTCTCTAGATCAGACCTGTCCAACCCAAAACACTTAGTGGGCCGCATTGGAAATCTATTTTATTCATTCGGGCAGCACTGTATGTACAATCATAAAAAAAAGCCATCACCCCCCTCCTTTCCCGACTAATTTCGCCGTAAATTAGTGTAGAGACTTGCGGCTGGTGCCAATCAATTAGTAATAAGATCTAGTTTAGAACGGTTTAGTTAGATTTTGCTTAAGGGGTGTCTACATATTAAAACTGGCATCAACTTCATTTTTTTTCAAAGGCAACCCCCCAATTTCGACGAGCTTTTTGGATTACTTGGTACAAATCAACTCAGAAAATGACATAGTTTATATGTTTCTATCAATTTTTCTCAGAGTTATAATTCGTTAAAATATGGAGATGCTAATGTTAAATGAATGCAATAAACATTAATTCATGTCTTCCCAAAAAATTAATAGATTAAAATTTCTTTCTTTTTTTTTTTTTTTTTTTTTTTTAACGTTATTATGAATTAATCCAAATATATTCCATGCATATTTTTGATTAAAAATTTTTTTTGAATTATGAAAATAATTAATAAAATCATATTTCAAAAAATTATGAGTTACGACCTGCCTTAATTTTTGCACGAATAGAATGGGCATCATTAAAAATATGGGTTACAGTTCATTCCTATTATTATTTTTCGAATATAGTGATATTTCAATTTTTATTGCTCTTAGCGGGCTGTCACTCGTTATCTTTTGTGTCATATACTACTTTGCTTGCTCATGATTATAATAGTTATTGAAGTAAGTTTAGACGTACACATCATTTCTTAATTAGCATTACTTTACATTATTTTATATTTAAAATTGTTATATTTATTTTCCGATTATTATCTGAATGGATACAATACTTTTCTGTGTGATATCTGAATTTTATTTTTTTAAATATAGAGATTTACCCTTGATAAATTTTTGCTTGTTGCTCGATGAAAACTTGATATAAAGAATATAAAATATACCTTTTTTCGAATCGCCTTGACCTCAGAAGTTCGAATACGTACTCAAAAATGGGTGTTACAATTCGGGAAATTAAAAAAAAAAAAAAAAAAAAAGGAAGAAGAAGAAGAAGCTTGTACAAGTTTTAATATGTGCATGACACCCTAAACAAAATTTAGCAATTGAATAAAATACTAGATGTTATTACCAATCGTTAGGCATCAACTGCCGGTTTCTATGTTAATTTTCGGCGAAATTAGTCGGGGAAGGAAATTATTATTATTATTTTATGACTGTACATATTCATATGGAGAGTAATCTTTCGGGAATAGCAGAAGAGTTGATAACTATACAGTATGTATAGTAAATATATTGAAGAAAAAAAAAATAAAAAACAAGAAAGAAAAATAATGCAGTACGCATTGATTAGTAACACTTTCCAACTGTACGTAATTGTCGTATCGAATAACTTTTAATATTCTTTGCCTACATTATCACACAACAGACAGAATGACTGAAAAATATACAGATAGACTAATTGATTTTAAAATTACTTTTACGCATTTTGGAAAGTTTTAAAAAGACTTAACGCAAAAGAAAATGCAGTCATTAGATTATAATTACAGCTTTTGATCTCTCTGAATATTTTAGTGTAGCCCTGTAAATCAGAAAGTTAATCATATCATATTCTATACAAAATATTATTATTTTTTTTTTCCCCAGAGTTGTATCATTTGGATCCTTAATAGAACATATATCTGATTCTAAGTTTACTCATCCTGCTATGCTCAGGAGTGAAAAAGTGAAAATTACTGCTATGTTCTTAAATGATAATAAAAAGAGAGTAAATTAGCAGCATTGTGGCATTCCAAAAGAATAACATTTAACTATTCACTTACAGAAACGGATAAATTTTTTAGGTGACCAAGTGTGACACTGTAAAAAAATGACATTCATAACTACAGTAATACTTAATTGTATTTTAGATTGGGAATAATAAAGTTTAAATGATATATTTTAGAAAGAATTAAAATGGTAATTTTATAGAATTTTGTGAGATAGAATCAGTGTTACAAGTTTGGGGGCTTTTTTTTTTTTATTCAATTGCTACCACTAAATTTTAATTGTAACGGTTACCTAATCGCTTCGAAGATAAATCATCTATTATTTATATAAAATATCATTTCTCAAAATTATTGGTGATAGTTGAATAAAAAAAGTCCTCAATCTGGCAACACTGGGTAGAATTTTCTAGAAATTGGAAAATGATCAAAGGGTAATAAACAAGGAATAATTAAATAGGTAGGATTCCTGTCAGTGTAACGACAATTATATCCATTCGGAATAATTGGCATCAATTTTGTGATTAGGAATAACAAATGTGTCATCTAGAAAATTTGTCATTAAAATGTTAGGTTTACTGGAAAGTTATGTCCTTTTGAATTAATAAAATGAAAATTTTTATTTAACAATTATCATCTTGAGAGTTACACAAGAATACCTTAAATGTTATCCAAGATAACTTTCCGATGTAAGTATTTTAATTAAAAAATGCAAAACTTTCCGGTAGACCTAACATATCTAATATTCACATTGGAAAAACATAACGTAAATTACTCCTAGCAGAATCATGTTTTCATAGAGAACCAAACATCTTTTCCCTATTCTGATCTTTATAATTTTGATGGCGCACCTACACTGCAGTTCCCCTGGTGTTCTTCCCAGGACATCCTTGAGATATCTTGAGAAATAAAGAACATTCCCTAGAGACATCACAAAGATGTACTGGGGGTGTATTGTTAGGGCATCTGCGCGAAAATACTTTATTCTTTTCATGACTTCGTCATAAACAGAATAAATGAATAAATAAATAAAAATAAAAAATATTTTGTGATCTCTGCAATTAAATATAAGACAGGGATCGCCACTATCACTTCTTCAATAACACTATTTTTATAAAGTAATGTCTGTAATATTCGACCAGAGATAACTGCTGTTGCAATGATAAAAATCATTGCAATTTTTTTTTTTTTTAATGAAAAAAAAAAATTAAATTAAACATTGTACTTAAAAAGTAACTGTGTCAAACCCTGCATTTAAAAAAAAAAAAAAAAAAAAAGACATTGAACAATTAATTATAGAAAGGATGCAGCAACCATGCAAAAAGTTGAACAAAAAATCGGAAGCAGTATTAAAAATTTATTATAGTTGGTTCAGAATTTAAATCTGTAACAATAAACATGAAGTAACAATAAACATGAAAAGCAAGCACGTCCAAGCAATAATAATAATAAGAAGAAGAAGAATTATTATTTATTATTATTATTATTATTGTCAAACAAAAAATTAAGTTACAAATACAATAAGAAAATAAATATTATATTTAAAAAAATATTTTTCAAAAATTATCCATGGCATTAAATTTTGAAGATATTTTAATCAGAGTACCTAAAATTTGACGAACCAAGCTAAAATGCTTCTTTAATCTTTAAACCATAATACAAAATCAACAGGTTTAACTCTCTATTGAGTGAGGAAAAGTGGAAAATACTACATTCCAAAAATAGTTTAAATTATTAGTCTATGTCTTCAGTTATACTTTTCTAAAGCTTTATTTCAGGCTTAACATGACTTTATAGAAGAAAAAAAAAAAGAGAGAGAGAGAGAGAGAGAGAGAGAGAGAGAGAGAGAGACGTGGAGAGAAAGATGAAAAAGAAAGAAACCGATCTTTTCGTGTGTATTTTTTTTTTTTTTTTTTTTTTTTACAACAGTGTTGTGAAATTTATAGCTCCGATAAGAGCACCATCCTGTAAACTTTGCTACAAAATGTAGTGAATTTTTCAGAATTATAAAAAATGAAATCTTGTACAATTCTCAGCAAATGCTCAGAATCTGAAGCAGCAACTGAATTAAGATGACATGGCCCCTTTGACGGCATTATTGAATGCAGCACTCGTGCCTACTTTGTACGTCTGACGAAGGATCGTGAGTTCTTTCGACCCAAAAAACTGTTGCGAGTTTATTGCATTTTATGGTGTTTATCCAAAGTTCTATAATTATTATTGAAGTAAGTTTTATACAATAGCCTATATTTCCACTTAATGTTTTTAAACTGGACTATATTAGGTTTGTCTAATAAAATATATGTTCCGGAACCAATTCTTGTGGTTTTATTTTTTTTTTTTTTTTTTTTTTTTTTTGCAGAATTGAAATCTATAAATTATGTTTTCTCAGTCTGCAATTTTTCATGAATTAATAATCTTAAAATCTTCAAACAGCTAAAACTTTTTGAGATATTTAGGAACGAACTGGCAACTTTTTTGCATGTTTAAGGGAAACAATTTAAAAAGAATTACGTATGGGTTTTGAAATTTATTCATTAGTTAAAAAAAAAAAGCTTAAAAAGTGCTTGGTAAAATTTGAGAAGAAAGGGAGGGGGGGGGGAGGTGATTTTTCTTAATTTTTCTTTTAAAGATACTGCAAAAATTGATCCCCAATTCTTTTAAGTTCTATTAAACATCCATATACATTAAGTATATTCTTAAATATCTTTGGAAGTCTTAGATTTTGAAGATCATAAATTCATGAAAAAATGTAAACTGAGAAAACGCTATTTAAAGATTTCAAATCTGTAAAAACAGTCTATCAAAAACCATGAGAATTGTTGGCTGAATACATATTTTATTGAACAAACGAAATTTATAAATATTAAATGTAAATACAAACTTTTAAATAAAATATACTATTAATAACAGCATCTGATGAAGTTTACAGCAAAGTGCAGTAAATTTCACATCACTATTAAAAACACCAACTTTTAAAATTAACAGAAAAGTGCAGTAAATTTCACATCACTGTTAAAAACAGCATATTGTAAAATATACAGCAAATTGCAGTAAATTACACAGCACCGTTAAAAACAGCAACTTGGAAATTTTACAGCAAAGTGTAGTTAATTTTACAGCACCATAAAAGACAGCAACTTGTCAATTTTACAGCAAAGTGCAGTTAATTTTACAGCACCAAAAAAGACAGCAATTTGTAAATTTTACAGCAGAGTGCAGTTAATTTTACAGCACCAAAAAAGACAGCAATTTGTGAATTTTACAGCAAAGTGCAGTTAATTTTACAGCACCATAAAAGACAGCAACTTGTGAATTTTACAGCAACTGTGCTGGCAGCCGCGGTGCCAGCAACTTTTGTTGTAAAATGCCGAAATTTTTTTTTACAGTGCAATATTTTCTTCATTCGGCGATAAATTAAATATGTAGGCACCAGCCAGCTATAAAATATCAATATCTTCCATATATATTATTTTTAAATCAAGAAACGTACTTAAAAAAATCATTTATAAAATAGTAAATAAGTGCCAGATAATTTCTACCCAAAATAGCGTAGTTGAAAATGGTTAAATTATTGATCACAAAACTATACGATTTCTCGAATAATTCATATCGATATAAATGTAACGGCAATAGATATAGCGACACTGCATCAGATTTATGTTAAGTATCCACGGAAGAAAAACTTCATCATAAATAATGAATAAGATGGCCAAGTAACTTGCTGCCACTTGAATACCAAATTTTTCGTAAGCAAAAGGTTAATTTCACGCAAAATTTGAAACAGAGACCATTTTTTCATTTTTTCTACTAATTCAAATATCTTTAATTTTATTTGACTGAAAACATATCAAACCTCATAGAAATAACAAAATAAACATTATATATATATATATATATATATATATATATAATGTATTTTTAGTACGACAGGACTATTTCTTTCAGACAGCGGTTTTGCGTTGTCACACTTCAAATATGCCAAGATGCCTGCCAGTATCGAATTTTACCGTTTAATTTCTTAAACTATCTTAAAATATTTAGAAATTTTATTTATAAACCCATCAACCGTGAAAATTCATTTTAAGTAGTTTGGAGTATAAGGTTGATTTTTTTTTTTTTTTATACCAATTATGTGAAAAATGCCAGAGCTAGGAATTGAACCTAGGCCCTCCGCTTTATGCAGGGCCCGATTAACCTTACAATTGAGGGGAAGCACAAATCCATTTGGGGGCCTCCACTGACTCCTTGGTCTAAAGACGATACTAAATACTAATAAAGACTTGGTCATACAAACATCTTGAAAAATTTATAACTTTTTCATTAAATTTTCTAGTTACCTGGAATTGAGGACAAGTAAATTTGCTTAAAACATAGACAAGCAAATTCACTTGATTTTTATACCAAGATATAAACTGGTGAAAGCCTCTATTCACCACAATATATGAAATTATTCCATTATAAATGAATGTGTAAAAGCTTCATTAGCATATATCCTATATAATCTAGAAATGGTAGTTGTGCAGTCAGGTAGGACTGTGACGTTTTGTAATCAGACAATGCTTTTAGACCACAAGCTTACAATTAGGAGCCCCTTTTTTTTTTTTTTTTTTTTTTTTTTTTGCTTAATTTGGGGCCTTATCAAAATTAAGCACATGCTTCTCGTGCCTATTGGGTAATCAGGGCCTAGCTTTGTGCGGATGCGCTTCCATTGAGCCACCCTGGTTGATGACCAGCTCGACACTTCTCACATAATAACCTTAGTTACATCTGTGTTTGCAGATACGGTGACCTCACCAATTGTTATTATGTGAGAAATGTCAAGCTTGTTATTAGCCAGAGTAGCTAATAACAATTTTTCTTTTTAGTTACAAGATTGCAATATATAATTTAGTCCTGTCGTACTAAATTAAATTCTGTGAAAGACAGATTTTTTTTTTTTTCTTTTTTCAGTTTATTTCTTTCCACAACATGCTTTGAAACAAAATATCAGTTAAGATTATACAAACATTTACATTAAATGAAGATTATATATATATATATATATATATATATATATAATCTTATAATATAATGTATATAGATAGATAGATATATATAAAATCGTATTTTTATAATTTTGTTTTCAAGCCTGACTCACTTCCTTTTTAAAAACACCAAAATTATTTTATAAATTTTGTATTTTTTGTTTGTGTTTCAGAAAAAAAAATCATAAAATTGATTGAACTGTACAAGTTTTAAAATTATCATATATGTCACATTTGTCCTTTATGTCATGTTCGTCATGTCTGTCACGGTCAGTTTTTCTTTTTAATTTCCTTAAATTACATTCATTTTAATCACTATTGATGGTAAGATTTATTTGTCCAATATTAGTAAATGATATTGATTCTGAGTCTTATGTAATAATCTTTGATTATAACTATACAGTGATAAGTATGCAGTCATATTATCTATACGTATAATTTAATATAATAGTGCTTGAAAGTTTTCCTGTAAAGCATCCATATTTTAAGGGGTGCTCGAAAACGAATTTCGAAGACTAAAGAAAAAGCATATTTTCTCTATATATCTGTTTTATATAAAATAATAAATAACATGTTTTATTCAAAATTTTGAGAATATAAAAATGCAACATTTAAACAATATTTTATAAAATTTTCATTAAATATTTTTGGAAAATTCATCCAATGGGCCCTGATTTTTGAGACCCTTCAAAAAAGAGGCTGACACGATATCTGAAAAACGAATGCACCGATATTATTGAAATTTTGTCCACTTCTTTAAAATTAAGTTGACTAATGCTTGAACGAAAAATTTTTCCTTTTTCCGATTACGAGTATTTTGTGGTGACTCCATGGTTACGAATACTTTGACGAAAACTTTTCTTATTAATAAAAGAAATTGGCAACAGACTTTATTCAAAGTAAAGAATGTTTATATTTCTCAACGCAACGATGTCGCTTCTGTTTACGTATATTCTTTTACTGTAATGTGTAAATATGTAAATATTTTTATGCTCTATATAAATTTAATGTTACTAAAAGGAAACTTTGTGATTATTCTGGCGTTTTCCTCTTTGCAAAAAGATGAAAAATAGAAGCACATATTCAATGTCCTTGGTCACCAGTGTAGAATAATAACAAAGTTTCCTTTTAGTAACATTAAATTTATATAGAGCATAAAAATATTTACATATTTACACATTACAGTAAAAGAATATACGTAAACAGAAGCGACATCGTTGCGTTGAAAAATATAAACACTCTTTTCTTGGAATAAAGTCTGTTACCAATTTCTTTTATTAATAAGAAAAGTTTTCGTCAAAGTATTCGTAACCATGGAGTCACCACAGTTTCAACAAGGTTATATGGGGGGTGAATGTTTCGAATGTTGTACTGTTTTTACATGTAACACTGACAAAAATTCAAACTTCAATTTTTTTAAATCCTTCGTTTAAACACTTGTCAATTCTATTTTGAAGAAGTGTGAAAAATTTCAGATCGGTGCATTAATTTTTGAGAAATCGTGTCCACCATTTTTCTGAAGGGTCCCGAGAAGGAATGGTCTTCGAAAACCAAGACCCACAGCCTGAATTTTCCAAAAGTTTTAGTGAAAATTTTATAAAATATTGTTTAAATGTTACTTTTTTGTATATTCAAAGTTCTGAAAAAAAAATGTATTTATTATATTGAAAAAAGAAAGAAAGGCAGAAAAAAGAGAGAGAGAATATATATATATATTAACATAATATATATATATATATATATATATTATGTATATATATTAACTTTAAAGACTTACTTAATAACTTAACTTAAAAGAGAGAGAGAATATATATATATATTAACATAATATATATATATATATATATATATATATTATATATATATATTAACTTTTCAAAAATAATGTAACTCCTTAAAGTGTAACCGTCAGAATTGCAGTTAACAAACCTTAACAACCTTAACAAAAAAAAAAAAAAAAAAAAAAAAAAAAAAGTTTTTTTCTTTTTTTCTTTTTTTTTTTAAACCAATCTAAATGAGATATCCTAATCTGATAGTGTCACATCACGGGACAAAATTTTTATTAATACTATACGTAATCTTCTCATATTTCAGAAGCTACTCTATGCAGAAAGGCATATACTAGAACATTGTTTAAACTTGCAATTAACACGTCAATTCTTAAAATTCATTAAAATTCCATAATGATTCCTCCTGTAATAAATAAAAATTAAACAATTTTTTAATACATTTTCAACCATTAAATGTAATATTTTTAATTTTATATCCTATTTTATATCCGCCACCGATGGTTGACGCGGCTTTGTATCATATTTGACACTGTCAGTTACCTATGACTCACAAGGAACTCAACGTTTTAATTTTTTATTGGTACTGTTTTTACTTTCGGGGTAAAACTTTCACTGAAATGTTTGAAGTAAAACATGTTCTGCACACTCCTAAAGTTTCAAGATAATTTCTTCAATACTTAGATATATATAACAAAATGACTAGAAACTAGAATGGCTGACATGGCGCTCAACGTGTTAAAGCCTAGATTGCTAAATTTGCAACTAATGTACATAAATAAATATATTATTTAAGCCAGAGGAACAAATAGAAGCAAAAAAAATTTACAGAAGATGTCTATTACAAATGGTCAAGCAATAAAATCAATGTTTCGAACAACATAAGCACCTTCATTGTTGTCCTTTCACTCTTATCCATCTCATGTTGTATTTTACATTTACAATCTTACACATAATTATGAAAAATGTACCTTATTTATTTTCCAATTTGGTGAATGTGTTAAACATTTCTTAACAGATTAAAAATAAATTAATAAAATAAAAATCAAATTGTACTGTGAACAGTGGGTAATTTTAATTTCATTTGCTGATAACAGAAATAACAAACGAACATCCAAAAATTTTTATGAAAATTTTATAAAATATTGTTACTTTTTTATATATTCAAAATTCTGAAAAAAAAGAAATATATATATATATAATATATTTATTTATTTATTTATTATATTAAAAAAAGAAAGATGAAAGAAAGAAAGAAACGCAGAAAGAAAGAGAGAGAGAATATATATATATATATATATATAAACTTTTGAAAAACAATGTAAATCCTTAAAGTGCAACCGTCAGCATTCCAGTTAGCTGGCACCTTAACGAGATTCAAACAAAAAAGCCTTTAAAAAAAAAAAAAAAAAACCCACTCTAAATGAGATAACCTAATCTGATAGTGTCACATCACAGGACAAAAATTTTATCAATACTGTATGTAATCTTCTCATGTTTCAGAAGCTATTCTATGCAGAAAGGCATGTACTAGAACATTGTTTAAACTTGCAATTAAAGCCGAAAAAGCTAAATTTGCAACTAATGTACAGATATAAATATATTATTTAAGCCAGAGGAACAAATAGAAGCAGAAAAAGACTACAGAAGATGTATATTACAAATGGTCAAGCAATAAAATGAATGTTTGGAACAACATAAGCACCTTCATTGTTGTCCTTTCACTCTTATCCTTCTCATGTTGTATTTTACATTTACAATCCTACACATAATTATGAAAAATGTACCTTATTTATTTTCCAATTTGGTGAATGTATTAAACATTTTTTAGCAGATTAAAAATAAATGAATAAAATAAAAATCAAATTGTAGCGTGAGTAGAGTGTAATTTTAATTTTATTTTCTTATAACAGAAATAACAAACGAACATCCAAAATTTTTAATGAAAATTTTATAAAATATTGCTAAATGTTACTTTTTTATATATATTCAATATTCTGAAAAAAATATATATATATATATATATATAAATGATATTATCGTAATAAAATTTAACCTTAAAATTTAGCAATTAATAGATTCAAAACAAAACCAACACAACAAAAATAGAACTGATTTTAACTTTTAGGTAAGACTGACACAAAAATGTTGTGATACAGATTAAGAATCAATAAGAGACAAAAACAGTTTAAATTACTTACGCCGACGAGAATGATAATAATAAAAAAAGGACCATTAAACTTAATGACAGAGAAAATAACTAAAGGACCACAGAAATAATAATTGGATAAAAATGCTTAAATTTAGAAGTAAAAACATATATATATATTATATTAAAAAAAGAAAGGTGAAAGAAAGAAAGAAAGGCAGAAAGAAAGAAAGGAAAAGAGAGAGAATATATATACATATTTTAACTTTTCAAAAGCAATGTAACTCCTTAACCCTTTTAGTCGCAGTGTTCCCGCTGATGGAACACCTAATTTTAATTCTCAAGTGCAAAA
The DNA here is from genome assembly GCA_963930645.1 of Salticus scenicus. Taxonomy (NCBI): domain Eukaryota; kingdom Metazoa; phylum Arthropoda; class Arachnida; order Araneae; family Salticidae; genus Salticus; species Salticus scenicus. The sequence goes on along the minus strand of OZ005661.1, from coordinate 147,139,234 downwards.
ACTCATCCCGGAAATTTTTTAGCAAAAATTCACATTTATAACATAGCAGAAAAGGCCCTATTTTTAAACCTGAAATTTTAAAATTTCTTTTATTTTAATTTTGTTCGTAAATTCCGGTGGCAGTGTAATTTAAATGATCTGAATTACCCTGCGACGCAAAGGGTTAAAGTGCAACCGTCAGCATTCCAGTTAGCTGGCACCTTAACGAGATTCAAACAAAAAAGCCTTTAAAAAAAAAAAAAAAAAAAAAAAAAAAAACACTCTAAATGAGATAACCTAATCTGATAGTGTCACATCACAGGACAAAAATTTTATCAATACTGTATGTAATCTTCTCATGTTTCAGAAGCTACTCTATGCAGAAAGGCATATACTAGAACATTGTTTAAACTTGCAATTAAAGCCTAGAATGCTAAATTTGCAACTAATGTACAGATATAAATATATTATTTAAAACAGAGGAACAAATAAAAGTAGAAAAAAACTACAGAAGATGTCTATTACAAATGGTCAAGCAATAAAATGAATGTTTGGAACAACATAAGCACCTTCATTCTTGTCCTTTCACTCTTATCCACCTCATGTTGTATTTTACATTTACAATCTTACATATAATTATGAAAAATGTACCTTATTTATTTTCCACTCTGGTGAATGTATTAAACATTTCTTAACAGATTAAAAATAAATGAATATAAAAATAAAATTGTTGTGTGAGCAGTGGGTAATTTTAATTTCATTTGCTGATAACAGAAATAAACGAACAGTATTAAATGAAGTGTTTAGTGCTAATTAAAATTATATATGTATATATAGTCTTTATATATCATTAATTAAAAAAGAAATTTTGAATTTAAAAAGAAGGAAGCAAAAATAATTCAAAATTTTATCTATGTCACAAATCTTTGTCATATCTGTCACGCTATTAAATAATTATTTAATTTATTTATTTAAATTTTAGAACTTTTTTTTAAATAACATATCATAAGTCTTGTTTCAGCAAAGAACTTCAAATGTGTCTGAATTGAGAGTAATTATGTGATAAAGAAAAGTCACTTAAAATCATGTGTGTTGTTTGTCATGTCTGTCACAGTACGTTTTTACCTTATTAATAAAAATTATTTTTTGACAGATTAAAAGTTTTGAATTATTTATAGAAAAGATATACAGATACATGAGCAAACCAAAACACTTAAGGTTAAATAGTATTTAAAATTGGACGAAAAATCTGTCTGATGCCATATCTGTCACAAATGAAATTAATCAAAAAAGAAAAAAGAAATATGTACCCACCAGATAATTTTTGTAATAATATTTATAGATTTTATTTGTTAAGAAAAAAGTCTGCTTTTTGACAAACTGAAGTTAATTTTACAGTAAATTCTTCTAGTTTTAGAGTTTTTTTTGTAAGAAAATTACAGAAATTTTCTGCTCTTTCAGATAATTTGTTTACATTCTATTAACTTTTTTTCAAGTTTCTTATAAAGAGTTACACAACTAAGAAGTGCACTTCGAGTCATTTGCACAAATATTCCATAACGTATTTGAATATTTCTGCGTGTCTTTGCGAACCAATTATAAATGTTAACCATACCGTTTTCTAACAAGCTTTTTTGAACCTGAGTAATACATATATTTTTTCTGTGCAGTGCTTTAAAAATTTTTCTCTCATAGCCCGTAATACACTCTAATATTTTGCGAGTCTCTGTGTACATACCATTTGTGCTATCTGCTGTATTTTCAACAAGAATCATATCATAGTAAACTTGAATAAAATACATCAGTTTCAAGTTTCAACGTATTCTAAAAATATTTAGGGGAATGAGATAATAGATATTCAGACGAACCCATTTACTACTTTCTTCTATATGTAATATAGAGAAAGTATTGGATTCGTGAAAATTTTCGACCTCCGTTTTTTGATGGATTTACACGTTTTGGGATGTCCTGAACACGAATTGATAGTTTTTAGAAAATGCTAGTCTGCCTGTCTGTCTTTCTGTCTGTGTCTATCACGTTTTTTTCTGGACGCTGTATCTCACGAACCAATGAATGAAATTTAACAAAACTTGGTATTTAGTTGCACCCTGACATAAACTGGTGCTGATTAGATTTGGGTATCAATCGCGCAACAGGTGGCGCTATGATCGCATTTTTTGTAAACTTTTAACGTGGCAGTATAGGACAAAATTTCGTATAAATGTGCATAATGAGAGTTATTTTAAACTCGTGATTGTAAAATTAATATGAATCATTGATAATAGTAGTAGTTAACTAGGAAAAAAGTTTTGTGCATGTGGGGGCATCGGTTTTCCCCGTAAATTTTCAAGATGGGTATCTTTCGAAAGGTCTCGTCAATACCTTTAAAAGGAATGGTTGAACTATAAATCTCTGATAATTTAAAACAAAGTTATGGATTTTTTTTACTTTTAACAAGAAAAAAAAATCCTTTTTTTTTTTTAATTTATTGTCACTGAGTCAATTTGTATAGAAAAATGTAGAAGAAAGTCTTGTGGTGGCCACAACATACTAGTTTTAACCTTGTAGAGGAGTGTTGAAGAATGAAAATAAAAGAGAAAATGAGTTTTTTTTTTTTTCTTTTCTTTTTTTTGCAAATGTAATGCAGCACTTCATTTACTAGTAGTTCAAAAAAACTACCATTTTAAAAGATATTTTACTTTATTTTATTTGTTTAGGAAATGTATTCCTATTTATTTTTATAATTATAAATGGTTTTATTTATTTTCAGAGGGAAAAAACACAATCTCCTCCACGAAAGGAAGAAGATATAATTCGATTGCTGGCACTGTGCCTTGAAAACGAAAATGAAATAACAAAGCGAATAAATTTTCCAAGAACGGAAAAAAATAAACGAATTCATAATATTTATAACTAAAGAAAACATTTACAAGAACAGCTTTTTCAAGTTTTACTTTTTTATGCAGATTGTCTTCCAGTATCTCAGAACCTTTCTCTCTTCGTTTTCATTAAAATAATCAAGGCCGATTACTCTCTGTAATTTTACACCTATTCGAAAAGCAATCTACTAAGGAAAATTAATTTTTACATAAATAAGAACTCATTATATCGATACTTCATTATTAGTATTCATCATAATAAAAGTAAGACCGTTTATATTCTTTAACACTTTTTATCTGATAAAGAGCGAGTCATAATTGCAAGCAAAATTTCAATGCAACGACAACCAATAGATTTTTACACATACACCTTCTTAAAATAAACAAATAAGAACTTGTATTTTTTAAAGCTATTTTCTTCGAATTTATTTATTTTTCTCCGAGCGTATGTATTTTTGTTATATCTTCCCTCAAGAAGAGCAGATTAATAATGGAAAAAAACAAAGATTCTTACCGAAGGTTGCAACCTGATAGATTGATTTTTAATTATTCAAAGCCTTTCATCCTTGGTTATTTTTTATTAGTTTAAGCATTTTTTTTCCTTTGGAAAATGTTAGTATTTCATCATTTTTTCTAAAGGCATTTCTCTGAATGTTTCTTAGAATTTAAAATTTTGTGAAAAGAAGCTTACCACACCCTCAACATATTTCCTTTTTACAATTATAAATAAAACTAGTGGATCTGCAGATCAGGAGCCTCAACGTCCTATTTGCATCACACATTATTCAACAGGTCATTTTTATTTATTCCTTATTATATAATGTATATATTGATTCGATTGACTTGCTACATAAACAGATGCGTTCCTGAAGGGAGCTGCCCCCCCCCCTTTAACCCCCTGCTGTATATCTTTTTCTATACCTATATGTATATCGTATATATGTGCTCTTGATAACTAACAGTCTTGCATTATTTCCCTGAAATTCAGAAATAGTTATACCAAATTTCATGCAAAAAGATTACATAGCATATTGGAATTATTTTGCGTAATTCTGTAAACTAATTATCAATTCTATTGCCACGCTTTTCCACCGAAAAACCTGCTTTTGCAATTCTAGTAAGATTCTATTATATTTATTGGGCGTGTAACCATGTTAAAATACTCTTTTAAGAAATACCGACTATATAGAACGAAATTCTTTACGTATCGAACGTACGAAATTCTTTTATGTATCCTGGAAAAGTATAGCCACAATTATTATATATGACAATAATAAGAATACACTTAATTAATTATAACTTATTATTTTTTCAAACTAATTTGACATCATTTGGACGATTACAGTTTCTTTATTGGAATTACTTTGTGTGGTCCCATAAATAAATTATTTAGTCTATACATATCTTTTTAAGAGTAAACATGCTTTTAAGTATCTTTACAATGTATGCTAATTCCATTCTTTTCAATGGAGCATAAACAAAATAATATCCGTTTAAATAGAAAATTGTCCCTAGGCTCTAATGTTACGAAATTCTTTTCCGTGTCCCTGAAAAAGAACCAAAACCATTGTATACACCAGTAAAAACTATTCAGCTTAATCTGTGTTTTTCATTAATAATTGTTCCAAATTTAACATCGTTTGGATGACTACGTCACATTGTCAGAACACTTTTGTAAGATCCTGTACATTAATTAGAAAGCCTAAGAGCACATATTTTCTTCAAACAGCATAAACTTAAGCATCTTACTCACGTACGCTATTCATTTTGTTGATTGCAAAGTAATGATGTTAAAATGCGTTTAAACGAAATTCACCCCACACGCCGTAATGTTAAGAATTTTGGCGTGTCCCTATATACAGTTTATAAACAATATATAATAACAGGAGACTTGGTGTTGGAATATTAAAACTCGAATAAACTACTACATCAGAAACGCCAAAAGAAAAATTTTTGCGATGCATACAGCTGTTTCGGTAGCCTTAAGCGTACCTTCTTCAGTGCAAAAAAAATTCTGAATCTGGAGAAGTGCTCGTTTATATAGGAGAGGGACCGAATTTAGTTCAACCAATAGGATTACGTGAAAGGTGGAGTGTGTGGCCAATAGGAATTTAGGAATGTTAGCTGTGTAAAAACTAAAAAGTTAAGAAAATGTGGACTGAATGTAAAATTTCCAACAGTCAGACCAATAGGGAAAAGCGAAATCACAATTTACAAGGTTTTAAAAAAATTTATAAATATGAAAAGCTTCAAAGAAATCGAGTTCATGAATCAGGGTTCGTACGGACCTTATTTTTTCCCTGAGTCTTATACCAGTAATTTTGTAGAATGATTTCACTTATAAAATAAGTCAACATGATTAAGCTGTATTTTATTGTTTCAGAATTCTGGTGTGAGACTCAGGGAAAAAATAAGGCGCGTACGAACCCTGTGAATGGATTTAGGTCTGCAAATTACTTTAGCAGAATTAAATTTAAAATTATGATTTTCCTCCCAGCAATGTTTAGAAATAGCCGATTTTACGATAGCCGATTTTTTTAGCCGATAGAATAAACGACAAGAAACCAATAAATCGGCTATTTCTAAACACTGCTGGGAGGAAAATCATAATTTTAAATTTAATTCTGCTTGCAGACCTAAATCCATTTATGAACTCGATTTCTTTGAAGCTTTTCATATTTATAAAAATTTTAAAAACCTTATAAATTGTGATTTCGCTGTTCCCTATTTGTCTGATTGTTGGAAATTTTACATTCAGTCCACATTTTCTTAACTTTTTACACAGATAACATTCCTAAATTCCTATTGGCCACACACTCCACCTTTCCCGTAATCCTATTGGTTGAACTAAATTCGGTCCCTCTCCTTGTATACGAGCACTTCTCCAGATACAGATTTTGCACTGAAGACGGTACGCTTAAGGCTACCGAAAAAGCTGTATGCATCGCAAAAATTTTTCTTTTTGCGTTTATGACGTAGTAGTTTATTCGAGTTTTAATATAAACAATATAGCCATAAAAAATTATACAGCTATTTCTATGAAAATCTTGAACGAGTGTGCCAATTTTCAAGACAATCGAAGGATTTTTGCGGCCGCTATTGCGGTACATACAAATTCTTCCCATAGGCCGTAATGATAAGAAACATTTGGGCGTGTCCCTGTACACGAACTACAAATGGAATGCACACCCAAAACTATACTGCTGATTCCGTGGGGATCATGAACATGTGTACCAAATTTCAAGTCAATAGTGGGATTTTTGCGGCCGCTATCGCTAAATCCCACACACACACACACAGACGAACACACAGAACCCAAAATCTTTTTGAGTCTCAACAGAAGGCCTTCACTGACGTTTCGGCAAAAAAAAAAAAAATAATAATAATGTGAAAAAAAGTTTGTCACACCCTCAACATATTTCCTTTTTACAATTATAAATAAAATCAGATTTATAAAAAGCTAGAATAAATTTTAAATATCGCTTTAAAGAAAAAAAAAATTAATAGACATTTTCTAACAAAGTTGAAAATGTTTATGAATTTGGTTTGCCTGTCTGTCTGCCTGTCAGTATGTTAAACCACGCTCTCGGTTTTGTAAATATTTTTAGAGACAAATTTAAAGTTGATACACGTTATTAAGTTTTCTAAAATATGTTTTCAGTTCAAAATAGAGTTGCTGTTATATGTATTAAGACTAAAAAAAAAAAATTAGGTTATTTTTTTTTTTTTTTACAGCTTTTTACTATCTTTATCTTGCGCACAGTATATGGAAATTAGCATGCGCTATTCAGCTGCTTAAAAATATAGGGAATGACGTATGATAAGCCTTAAAGATTGTTCTACAATGCCACACAAAAATATTCGGATATATTATATGAAAATTTTTCGAAGTTGATTTACAGTTTGTGTTATGCATTTTAATACTTTTCAACATAGTTAAAGGTTAGTCGACATAACAGGTAAGTCCATTTGGAAAGTGTTTTCACAAACAATGGGAATCGCGGTATTTTTCCTTTTGTTAATATTTCAAACAGTTAACGGCCCTCTTCACTTACCGTCGCCGGAAGCCCGAGCCAATGTTATTCTTATGGGAAAATTTTCTTTACAAATAACTTATTAACTAATACATATTTTTAAATTCTGTTTTCACATTCAGAAAATTCCCAACTGTTAAATGGACGGATCTTTCTTAAAAATGTAATTTTTTTATTTTTTAATATTTTATTTTAAAATTGCAAAATGAAAAAATTTCACATATTGAAAATTCGTATTTTGCAGCTTCAAAATAAAATATAAAAAAATAAAAAAATAATTTTTTAAAAAAGGTCCGTCCATTTAACAGCTGGGCATTTTCAGAATGTGAAAACAGAATTTAAAAATATGTATTAGTTAATAAGTTATTTGTAAAAAAAAATTTCCCATAGAATAACGTTAGCTTCGGCTTCTGGCGGCGGTGAGTGAAGAGGGCCCTTAACTAAAAAAAAAAAAAAAAAATAGAGAGAGAGAGAGAGAAACAAGTTAATCACACCTTTTTTTTTTAGACTTTCAGCAGTCACGTGACTAAACTTTTTTTTTCTTTTTTCGATCATTTGAAGTCTCGTGACCAAAAATACGGCAGCAGTAAAAAGAACAAACAAAACCCATTTCCTTGAGATGCTTCCTGTGTCATCACCGTCCAACTGCAGCTTTTAAATAGCAAAACAAACATAAAAATACAAACATACACATAAAAAAAGGACCAGTTTGGGTATGTTTTGATCGTACACTTTATTTTCAACTCTTTTTTTTGCTTTACTCTTTGGACGCAAACCAAGAAAAGGTCCCTGACATGGTATGGAATTTCTAGGGAAAAACTTGAAAGTTCGTTCGCACAGCTGGAAAAGATAGGGCTAACATCAGCTGATCTGCAAGCTTGCAATTTTTTTTTTTTTTTTTTTTTTTTTTTTTAATGTCAGTAAAAGTAAAATTGCTCATTAATTAAACCATTTCTGAGAAATGTTGCCGTTTCTTTGCAAAATATATTTTCTAGAAGTTTCGAAAAATTGCATGTGGATGAAAATTATAGAGAACAAGAGATAATATCAATGAACGAAATCGATGACATTAAAAATATGCAAGTAGTTATGATAAAATACACCTAGGATTTATAAAATAATACTATTTAAAAAGGGAACAAGGAATAATGAAAATAAACAAAATTTCTGAAATAAAAAATATGCGAAAATACCTAAGATTTTAAAATATATTTCGAAATCGGCTACGTATATGTGTGCGTTATATATATACTAGCAGGCTTTGCCCGCTTCGCTGGCCACTAAATTTAAAGGAAACTCTTTTTTATATAGCTTTATAAAAATAAAATAAAATAAATTACTGAAATTGTTCAAAAGTTCGCTCCAGGTCCCTGCTGCATTCGGCAGCGATTTGGTCATCCACTGCAACTCGGTCGCTTGTCCCTATTACCTGCGACAATAGTTTACCAATGAGCTTCCATTTAGGTGCTTATTATATAACAGTTTCGAAATCGATAGTATCGAAAAAATTGGAGTTTCCCTTTTATATTTGAATCCCAGTTACATGTGAACAACACTATACGTGTTGTTCACATGTAACTCGGACTGGACTCAAATGTAACTGGGTTTAGACAACATAATATTTGCTTTTACGTTATTTCATATGTTTATTTTGTTTATCCAATCAATCATTAAATGACAGCAATTTCACGCCAAATATTACAATATGCTGTGACCGGCTACGTCTGTCGCATGAGACAATTAATTTTTTGTGTTTATATATAATTCATGGGTTGTAAACCTGATAGTACAGCCTTAATATAGTTGTCTTTGGTGGCTTTTGAATTTTTGTCACCATTTTAGACTTAATCCATTGTAACAATAAGACTTAATACCTTGTAACAATATGCTATAAGCGCTATTTCTGCCATATTTTAGACAACTAATCTTTTTATGGTTATATATATTTGCCATTAAACATATTTTTATTTATTTATTTAAATATTAATTTGAATTTTTCAAATATTTCTGTTCGACAGCGTGCAAGTGCAGTAACACACAGAGGCTCATTTATTTGTATGATAAATTAGCATAATGATTATTATATAAAAAAATAAATAAATAGGTAAACATTATCGTGTTGCACAACTTTATTATGTTGCTCCACTGGCGGCTTTTGAATTTTTGTCGCCATATTAGCGATGGATTTTTTTTTTTTTTTTTTTTTTTTTTGTATGAAAAGGGGAAGACTATTTTGCTAATAATTTTACCAGACTCTTTTTTGTTTATACATAAGAATCCTTTATATTCTGCTTATATTTTTAATGGTTTTTAGGTTTAAAATAGTGCTTATTGAAATAAATTTCCTATCTTTAAAAACTGCATTTGTTCTGTAAATTTTGTGTAAAAATAAATCATTTATGTTTTTATATATTCGATGCGCTACTTAGATTAAAATGGCTGTTGCTATATTAAATTTCTTGTCGAAAAACGTTCGGTGTACTTCAACACCAAAATTTAAAAAATCGCCCAGCAGGATCTGTTAATGAAACTGATAAAATAAAAATATGGTTCATAGAGTTTAAATAATCTATTTAAAAAAAACTTTTAAAACCCAAATTTTTAATGTATCGTATCACATACATAGATATAGTAATAATATATAGATTGATCATTGGGGAGAAAAAAGTGATTCCTTTTCACTCGGGAAAAGACGGCGATTCTACCAAAATATGGCAGTCTTTCCCCGAGTGAATACACACGAATGTTTTAGTAAATAAAATTCATGAATAATTTATTTACTAAAGGTGAATGAAAAGCTCCAGATATAGTTTCAAATTCATTCTTCTTTTTTTCCTTTTTTCCTTCAATACCACTTAATGGCTGATTCCAAAGCTTTTTTTTCGGCATTAAAAATCTTTGCACGATAATATGGGGATGATAGATCTATATATATTATTATATCTATGATCACATAATTCTTTTCAAAGATAGAATAAAACTTAATTTGAAAAAAAAAATAATAATAACTTTTGTTTATTAACCAAAATAATTGATGAAATTTGAAATGCAAGTTGGTCTTGTGGGGTACAGGCTGTATATTATATTTTTCTGTTCGTGAGAGAAAATTTAAAAGAATTTGAAAACTGCAATTTTTAATCCCACTTAAAAATCATGTGACTTAATGTGAAGCAGATTTTTCATTTTTTTTTTTCTCCTAACGGTTTCCATACAATCTTCTGCTGTTGCCACCTAAAATTCATACTTTAGTTAATTTTAAAAAATCTAATTGTCCGATTGATAAGCTGTTTAATGCATCGGATTTCCAAAAATTTTCCCTTTCATTTGCTATCTTATTTGTAACGATGCGACTGATATTTCTAATTTATTTTCTTATCTTTCTGATTTATTTTCCTCATTTTAAATAAATGTACGCTTTTTTTTTTAATTATTATTATTTTGTCGAAAAAATAATTGGCAACAATTAAATTATGGATAAAATTTTAAAATTTAAATGACTTATTATTTTCACATTTTAATTAATTAAGAAAAAACTAACATTCCGATTGATAAGCTGTTTAATGCATCGGATTTACAAAAATTTTCCCTTTCATTTGCTATCTTATTTGTAACGATGTGACTGATATTTCTAATCTTTCTTATTTATTTTCCTCATTTTAAATAAATGTACGTTTTTTTTTTTTTTTTTTTTAATTATTATTATTTTGTCGAAAAAAAAATTGGCAACAATTAAATTATGGATAAAATGTTAAAATTTAAATGGCTTTTTTATCAGAAATTAGAAGGTTATTATTTTTACATTTTAATTAATTAAGAAAAAACTAATCAAAAATTCGAAAATCTGACTTCGATGTGCACAATGACCCTTCGGGGGGCACCTTTGTGTTAAATCTCGTGACTGTCCGAGCTACCGTTTTCGAGATCAGTGAAATATACACATACACCCCGCGACAAAAAGACAGGTACAAAGGGTTTTTTCTTTGATTTTTCAAAAAATAACATTATCTAAATTGTGCTGAGCATTTGTTATCATAACAAAATATTATCATATCAAAAACCTATTAAATATTTGAATCATATTCAAAATAATCATATTCAAAAATTAAAAAAAAAAAAAAAATCCCTTTGTTCCAATCTTTTTGTCGCGGTGTGTAGTCTTAAATTAGAAAAATTTTAGTGTTAAAATTTTTCTAAATTAGTCTTAAAATAAAAATTTGTCCTGGAATAGTGTTATTTTATGATAATAATAAATGATAAGCGCAATTTAGATGCTATTTTATAAAAAATCAAAAGAAAAACCCTTTGTACCTATCTTTTTGTCGCGGGGTGTATATATATCCTCTCGCTCTCTCTATAAAAGAGGCCTTTTCCAAACCTAAAATTATTTTTCATTCTTTAAACATCATATATGAATAATTATTATAGATTTTATCCTAGTACATGGCTTAGGAAGTGATCAAATGTAAATTAATTATAGTAATAATAATTTCTATGTTTCTTGTCCCTATAAGACGTCACTATAAGAGGTTATTTGGATTGTCAAATCGTGAAAGTTTGTACAATCAATATTTAAACTTGAAAAACGTCTTTACACACCGTAAAATAAATGGAAGCGCAACCGGTTTCGAAAGGACGAGGCCTTTCTTCTTCAGGTGCAAAATGCGTGCTACTGTCTTGGAGGCAAAAGAAAGACAAGACCTGCAAAAATTCCTCCCCTCTATTTTTTGTGCCTGCTTCCTATTGGTTGGTTGAGTTGCCCATCCCCCTTTGCATTTTGCCCTGTTTTCAGTCTTGCTTTTGCTTCCAAGGCTATTAACACGTATTTTGCACCTGAAGAAGAAATGCTACGTTCTTTCGAAACCGGTCCATTAATGCGTGAAGAAGTTTTTCAAGTTGAAATATCGTGAAAGTTTGATTGTAAAAAAACTGAATTGCTCAATTTAAGTAAAACAAAATTAACAATCAAAACAATAAAAAAAAAAAAAAAAAATCTTTTTTTTTTTTTTTTTTTTTTTTTTGCTGTGATAGAGAGTTATTTAAGTTATATATTTCCATAAGCAATAACATAAGCACCAATGTAAATTTTAAATTTGCAAAGATCAGTTTCTTTAATAGAATAAAAGAGATTTCATAAGAGATTTAACACAAATCAAATAAAACTATAAAATTTTACTTTAACTTCAAAATATCAATGCTTAAGACGATGAAAGTTATTTCTACGACTTTAATAAGATACTTCAGATCAAGCTAGTGTAAGAAAAAAGTTACGTTTTGAGGTAAAAACATATTTATTCATTAAAACAGTATGTTGTGATTAGGTCTTCACAAAACTTTCTTCTGTATCATTCGATATAAAAGTGCTACCTACTGGTTACATGCATAAAAATTAAATCAACATTAGTTTGTCTCAATAAAGATTTTACACATGTAGTTTCGTGTGATATTAACCAAAAGAAGCTGAAATATAGTCATCGGAAAAATCTCAAAAAGTGAATAACTGCAGTTCCATTTATCGTCAGATATACACCTAAATTCACTTAGGAAAAATTTTCATAATACATATCCCACATACCAAGTTTAACACGTTTATAAATCTTGGAAAAGGATATAAAGCCTTACTATGAACAGAAAATGTTGCTTCATGGTTGTGTCATCAGCAGTACGGAATGCACTCAAATTGAATCAGCGAAGTTTTTCAAAACATTCATCTGAAATACAATGTTTGGTGCATTTATATAACATAGAAGCTGATATATCCTGTAGTAAGCAAGGTTAAAAAGCAGCGTAACATTGTCATCTATCGCCTGATTTGTACTCGAATTGAATCAACAATTTTTTTTTTATCATAGCCCCCATAAAAAGAGGAGAACCGTGTATTATATGGACCCCCGACCCCATAAGCAAGAATGCTCCTAAAACTTAAATTATTAAAATAAAAAGATTTAATTTGGTGGCTGCTCATTACAATCGCATAGTTACATAGTTTAAACTTGGTAAAGTACTCTGGGAACTAGTAATAATTATTTTATTTACGTATCGGTGGTCTATATTACACTAACGTATGTGTAATATGGACCAAGTGCGGTCCTTCCCGTTCCCCAAAAGTTGACACACTTGGAATTGTGAAACGAACTGTCCAGCATGTTCCCTCACACACTTGTACATCTCTTGGGAATAGTAGAAATGGACGAAAAAAAATAGTTAATGGACGAAAAAAAAAATAGTTAATGGACGAAAAAAAAAAAGGGGGGAGGTCTAAAGGTTATATCCAATGGGTAGTCTGCGAAAGAAGTGATAATTTGATGACCTCTGCTTCCCTGGCCTATTCTATAGCCTCAAGATTTTGAGTATGCGACATATGTACGCCGAGCATTAACAAAATCTCTCTGTTTTTATTATGGACCACTGCTCCATATTTCACAATGCAGCATGGTTCATATTACACGCGTAAACAGAGCAACGTGGTTTCCAATCAAAAATCGCAATGCAAATTGATGCCCATGAAATTTTATGTCTTATTTTATGTCTAAATTGTTCATAAAATAAGTACATTTGCTACTACTAACGCGAAAATTATAATACAATTACCTAACAGTAGAAAGTAAAACTTTCATTTTAACATACTTGTTACATCAGTGATCATATAAACCGAAAACTCAATTTCATAATAGTCCAAATATAGGTACGCACGTACAAGTCACTTCCTGCTTTAGATAACAATAATATTCATTAAACTCAGTGAGATTGTTTCAACATCTAGTGTTAAACATACAAATTTCCTCATGGTCCGTATTACACGATGGTCCATAATACACGGTTCTCCCCTATATTATATAATGTTTTCTGCACTTGTACTCTGTGATATAGCTTTCCTTTAAATAGATCAAATTGCACAGCGCCACCTTTTGGACGATACATTCCAAAATCTAATCAACACCAGTTTATTCCAAGGTCCAACCAAATATAAAATTTTATTCAATTCCATCTAGTAGTGGTTCATGAGATACAACGCCTACAAAATTGTGGTAACATAAAGACATACATTTCCAAAAAATGGTCAATAGGTATTCAGGAATTCAGGTCATTTCAAAACGTGTAAATCTATCGAAAACTGAAGGTTGAAAATTTTCACAAATCTAATAATCTCTTCTGGCACCTCACGTATATGGAATAAAGTATTAAAGTATTATCAAAATATTACTCCCTCAGCCTGTAAGTAAGTTTTATCCGATCATTTCTTTTCCTTTATAAACTTTTCTTTAATGTTTCTAAAAATATGTATTTTCCAGAAAGAAAGATTTTTTTTTTTTTTTTTTTTTAGTTTACACATACGAAATTAATATTCGAGCAAACGTTGCAAAAATAGTTTGTCCTAGAAAGAGAAAACTTTCTGCAGTAAAGTTCAGTTTCAGTTCAGAATCAGAAACGCCCTCTATCGGACATCTACAACATCAATTTATTCATAATAGGTTTATTTTGGAAACTAGGTTACAACACGATCTTTTAAGATGCAGAGAAAAGAATTATGTCAAGTTTACAACGTGTTTACTAGCGGCAAGTGATTCGCTTGTCTTATTAGAAAATATGCTGACTCAAATTCGTAGATTAATCTTCTTTACAAGATTTTTTAAAGAGGGTTGCATTGTATTGTTTTCACTAGATTTTCTACACCTAAGTCATGTCGAATTCATAATCCTTGCAAAGTCAAATAAACAAGGATTGAATAACGACTGTCAGCAGAAAAGGCTTTAAAGAATATTTTAAAAAGAATTACGAATTTTTTTTTTCTTTTTCGATTCTAAAGATTTATTGTTTTTCGTTTCTAACTTGTTAAAAATTAAAATAATCTGGTGTGTCACTCACACTACTTTCTCTTACCCTGAAATTTAATACTATAAATACAGGTTAGAGATTAAGAGGTAAGATAACGAGTACTGTTATGTGAACCTATGTTAAACAATTCAAATTAGGCTTAGGAAGATTTTTATATGATAATTAGTTCTGTGTGAGGGGGGCGGTAGCCCCCTCAACCCCCCGTTTCATTAATGTACAAAAAGCAAGCGATGAATATTTAGCTTAAAACTTACATTATTTATCATATCTCTATGAGGAATTTATTTCAATTCCCGAACAGCTTTCCTGGAATAGTAAAATATTATTAGTAAAGCGCATCCACTAACAACAAATAACTAGCGTGTTGTGGCCACCAGACGACTTTCTTCTATATTTTCTTATACAAATTAACTCAGTAAAAATAATTTATTAAAATTATTATTTAAAAAATATATATTCCATGATAATGCACACGGTTTCCATACTAAAGGAGTGACATAACACTAAATTAAAAAAAAAAAAAAAAAAAAAAAAAAAAGGTGAATTCATTCTTAATATTATTATTATTATTACTAGTATATAACCCCGTCAAAAATGACGGAATGTGAACGATAAATCTTGAAAACAATGTTTAGATCATGATGGTTACCACGTGATCATTTAAATGTATTTTCAATTTTTGTTTATAAATCAAATGTGTTTCGATATTTTACAGTTTTCGTTCTTTGTGAGGTCTAACTGTAATAGAGACAGTGTCCGGAGATGAGAAAAGTCGTGTAGAGCCACACCAGATTGTAAAAACGTGAGAAAAAATGCAACTTTGACCTTTATCATGGTTTTGTGAGGTCTAACTGGAACGTTTCCGGCTGCAATCTTTAAAAGACAGTGTCCGGAGATGAGAGAAGTCGTGTAGAGCCGCACCAGATTGTAAAAACGTGAGAAAAATGGAGGCTTTGGCCTTTATCACGGTTCTGTGAGGTCTAATTGCATCGTTTCCCGCTGCAATCTTTAAGAGACAGTGTCCGGAGATGAGAGAAGCAGAGCTGCCAACCTAATCCGGCAAATTGTTAGTACCGCCTCTTTTCCTACACCACTTAATTTTTAGAGAAATTCTCTTCAAATGTATCTACAATGAATTAAGAAGAAAAATACTCTAAAAAATAAGTGGTGAAGAAAAAGGGGCGGTACTAACAATTTGCCGGATTAGGTTGGAAGCTCTGGAGAAGTCGCGTAGAACCGCACCAGATTTTAAAAACGTGAGAAAAATGGCGGCTTTGGTCTTTCTCATGGTTCTGTGAAGTCTAACTGCAACGATTCCGGATGCAATCGTTAAGAGACAGTGCCCGGAGTTAAGTGACGTCCTGTTGAGCCGCACCAGATTGTAAAAACGTGTGAAAAATGGCGGCTTTAGCCTTTCTCACGGTTTTGTGAGGTCTAACTGCAATAGAGACAGTGTCCGGAGATGAGAGAAGTCGTGTAGAGCCGCACCAGATTGTAAAAACGTGAGAAAAATGGAGGCTTTGGTTTTTCTCACAGTTCTGTGAGGCCTAACTGCAACGTTTCCGGCTGCAATCTTTAAGAGACAGTGTCCGGAGATGAGAGAAGTCGTGTAGAGCCGCACCAGATTGTAATAACGTGAGAAAAATGGCAGCTTTGGGCTTTCTCACGGTTTTGTGAGGTCTAACTGCAATAGAGACAGTGCCCGGAGATGAGAGAAGTCGTGTAACGCCGCACCAGATTTTAAAACAATATACAGTATATAATTATTAACACATCACATTAGCAAGTTAATTGTGTGATACATTATTTGTATCATACAAGGATGGAAAGCGTTTGCTGACGATGACGCGAATTCAATGATTTTTCTTCACCCAAAAGTTTTCACTTCAAATGGAAAGCGTTAGCTGACGATGACGGGAGTTCAATGATTTTTGTTCACCCAAAAGTGCTCAACGCGCCTAAAGAAGTTTTCACTTCAAAAATTTTACCCGATCAATAAATATGAATGACAATAAAAAAACTGCTGGTTGACAAAAAATATAGGCCCGACAACACAACAGCAACAACACATCCCAGTGTTCCATTAAGTGCTCTATACGCAAGCGAAGTGTGACGTCACTGACCGTCCGTGTATGTAAGAAAATGATTTCCTATGTTAATCGCCCATTGGATTTTTTGTAAAAAATTATTAAAAATCGAGGAAAATTATTTCCCGATTTTAATCCCCATATTTCGGTATATATATGTATTAGTTATCATGTGCATATGTTAGATTGAGTTATTTTGCTGTCAAATTGACAAAATTTTAATTTTAAATTTCAAAACTCTGTTGTCCTTGGCGTTTTTGTATTTGGCGATCAAAAACGTACTACGAAAATATACATGCCAGATGTATATTTTCGTAATATGTGTTGTGCGAAATATTGTTTCATATTATTCCTTACTCTCTTAATATAAATTTTTTAAATAACCATGATTTTTGAAAGGAATTAAATTATATTCGCCAGATAATTTGGCGATATATATATATACATATATTTTTTTTTTTTTTTCTGCCAAGGATGACCGATATCAAATCTATTCCGCTGCTATCTGTATTTTATATCAGATACTTTATTTAGACATTTGAAAACAAATTTCACTTCAAATTATGATAGAATATTTATCATTTTCCTTTTAATTAGTATATTAGTTGGATATTTATTGTGTAATATCATCCTTTGAAATGAAATGTTTATGTTTTCAATGGAATATGGAAGTTTTTTTTTTATCTAGAGTTTTGAAATTTAAAATTCAAATTTTATCAATTTTAGAACAAAAACAACTTAATCTAACGCATGCACAGGATAACTTATACATATCGAAACCTAAATATGGGGATTAAAATCAGGAAATAATTTCCCTCGATTTTTAATAATTTTTTACGAAAAATCCATTGGGCGTTTAACATAGGAAATATTTTTCTTGTATCCACGAACGGCAAGTGACGTCATCACTTCGCTTGCGTATTTAAAGTCCTCATAATAAGAAAAAACGATTCACTTCATTTTACCAAAATACTTTTTTTTAAGTCTATCGTAGATCCTGTTTTCAAATTTTCTAACTAACTATCCAATAACTACAGACACTCCATGCTAACCCAAATTCACCTCTACTCGATACCTCCAACCAGCTATCTCACCCACAACATCGCCAAAATATCCAGGATCCAGCTAGGGACTTTCTCATTCTCAACCGAACATTTTACCTTGACTCGACATTATCACATTAGACTACTCTAATTTCAATACTCATTTCAACTGGTGACTTTTACTTGCCCAACCAAACATTCTATCCCAACTATCATTTTACACTAATTTCAAAACTAAAATCAACTGGCGGCATTTACGTACTAAACTCGGCGCCAATCATACCTTACAATGTAAACAAACAATAAAGTTTGATAAAAATATTTAAAGGCTTTAATGCGTTTTTACAAATATTTTAAGATTTTTAAGGCTTTAATATGTTTAAGAAATATTTTAAGCGTTTTTTTAATGAAACAGTCAAAGAGTCGTTCATTCGGAATTAAAAAGTTGTCCATTTGGAATTTGTATTTTCTGAATGGCAACAAATTTGGTTTGTTTTTATTTGGTCTTGCTTTGTTTATAATCATGAAGTTACATAATTCTGTTTATAGGTTCATGTTTATAATAGCCAGTGATCCGTTATACTTAATTTTGACATTTAAACATTACAATTGAATAGTTTCTCAGGTTTTATAGGAAATAAGAATATGCGCGATACAAAACATGTATGAAAATGATATGTACGTTTCCTAAGTTGAATTAAACAAACGGAAAAAAAATGGCTGCCAAAAGTTTCTGTTTTGAAGCGGTACTAACCGGATTCGTTCATGACAGATGAGGATCATTATATACATTAATTATTATTGGTTATAAATGAAAAAAATGGATAACTTTATTTAAAATTATCGCAGATCGATGGTTCAACCATTCGTTTTAAAGGTATTGGCGAACTCTTTCGAAAGATACCCATCATGAAAATTTACTTCCCTCGAGGGGTTACTCCCCCCCCCCCCGCACACACACACACACCCCAGGAAGGGAGGCGAGGTTCGTACATACACAAAATTTTTTTTCAGTTGACTATCTCTATTACAAAAAATATATATTCGTTTCATTTGGTTTAGTGCAGTCTATAGATGTTAAACTCTACTTAACTGCAATTTCCCCCATAGGCGTAATGTATTTGAATACTTTTGAGTGTCCCTGTACACGAACCATTTGCTTCATCACAATGAAAAGCTTAGTGTAGCATTCCTATATGATACACATTTAGAATACCGAGTTTGGAATTTCTGCTACTATTTGTTCTTGAGATATGCTGATAACAGACACACAGAACATTCGCTAAAAACATGATTTTCGTATTCACTGGACCTCAGAAAACATGTAAATATAACAAAAACTCACGTTCGAAAATTTGACCCTAAAACAATACTTTCTCGACCCTGTGGATAAGAGTAAGTAAAAAGCGAAAGCAGTAGAGAAAAGAAAGGAATTAAATGAGAATTTAAAGATATGTTTATTTTCTTCTATATTCAATAAAGTATTGGATTAGTAAATTTAGTCGACCACTTTTCTATGGATTTATACGTTTTGGAAAGTGAACACACGATCTGACCATTTTTAGAAAATGTCTGTTTATGTATCTGTGTGTAACGAGATTTTGTATCAGCTCTAAATCAGCGAACTAACAACTAAGGCACCACAGAATTTCATAACACTTTATATTTAGTTGCACCTTCACATAAATTGGTGTCTATCAATATTTGGTGTATATCGTTCGGCATGTGGCACTGTCATCTTGTTTTTCGTAAATTTTAATATGGCAACATAAAACAAAATTTCGTATAAATGTTTATATTTAGTTGCACCTTGACATAAATTGGTGTCTATCAATATTTGGTTTATATCGCTCGGCATGTGGCACTGTCATCCTGTTTTTCGTAAATTTTAATATGGCAGCATAGAACAAAATTTCGTATAAATGTACATAATGAGGATTAACTTTAACCAATCAATGTCAAATTAATATCATTGTGTTCATCTTATTAGAACCATTTCTATAAACCATATTTTTATACCTCCATTTTGCACAAATCATAATGAAATTCACATTTATTATTCATGTGCACAAAAAAATGTTTTCTATAGAATAAAATATGATCACCATTAAAATTTATAGGGCACACAAAAATATTCAGATACATTAAAGGCTATAATTGGAAATTACTGCAACAGCATTTTCGTTTTTATCAAGCGTTTTTAAAACTTTCTAATAATGTTTAAGAGTGATTATGATTTGAGTTATTATGTTTGTCCGTCTATGTATCTGTCGCTCTGTCCGTCTGTCTATCTGCCGCACTATTCGCCTCTAGCGTCCACAAGTGTTTACAGAATTTTTTCAAAATGATTAACCTTATTCAGTTTCCCTATGGCATGTTCCCTATTTAAAGTGGTATAAATAGTATAATTAGTTTTTCTATAGGGACACTCAAAAGAATGCCAATGTATTACGTTCTATGAAAGGCATTTTGATAAATCATACTTAAATAACATTGCTCTGCACAAACCATACTGAAATTGTCATTTATTATTCATATGCTAAAAAAATGCTTTCTATAGAATAATCTGTTTAGCGTTAAGACTTACAGGGCTACACTAAAATATTCCCATTAAGGGCAATAATTGAAAATTGCTGAAATTGCATTTCTGTTCGTGTTAAACGTTTTTAATAGTTTTCAATAATATTTAAGAGTGATTATGTATTCAATGGGCTCTTCCCACCTGACGTCAGAGGTCACATGATAGGTGATAAACAAACAGCAGACGAATTCTTCTATATCTATAGCGATTGCTGAACTAACATATTTTCTATTCTTATTTTTGATCAATCGTATTTAATCTGTGTTATTTTTTTATACATCATCATTTTTAATCCATTTTATATCATCTTTTGTTCCATCTATTATTCATCATCCTTTGTTTGCTGTATACATTTAAAATCATCATTTAGTTTATATTTGTCATTGATGTTTATGGATAACATGTTAAATACTCTGATTTTTGGTACTTAAATCATTGACAGTGCAACATCGTACGGTGTAAAGCCATTTAGACCAGCAACTAAGTTAATTAACTTGTTGTAACACCTTTATGCAATTAAATTTAATTTAAATCATTTTAAAATTTCAAATTATAATCCATAAACATTCCACAAGAAAAGCTATTATTTATTGCTAGATCAGTTAATGTAACAGTTACACTACAACATACAAAAATCGATTCTCACAGGTGAAAATAAATAAACACATAAAATGTTTTTTTAAATTTATGAAATTTACAAACACAATTATTCTACTGTTTACAAATGCACAATATTACTTTTATTTTATTTTATATTAAATATTAACCCTTTTGTTATTAAGAATAATATTTAATTGAATTCGATTCTAGGAATTCGATTTTACGTTATTCACACATCACCTGATTGAGCAGACGACCCTGGGAAGAGCCCATTAAACTATTTGCCGACCTATCGGTCATTTTGTCTGACCGCTGTGTGATCACGAAGATCACGTACATTGAAGGTTAAGGGCCCTCTCCATTCACTGCCACCGGAAGCCGAAGCTAATGTTATTCTATGGGAAATTTTTCTTTACAAATAACTTATTAACTAACTAGCCGCCTTCGGCGACCAGCTGGTTCGCGTTCCCTGAAAAATCCGACTTTACGAAACTCCCGCTCGGTGGCGCCAGCGGCGCCTTTTTTCCGTTTTAGATCTAATAACAGCTTATTTATATATAGTGAAAATAGCTTATTGAAAGCGCAGTCAATTCCCGTGCGGTAGCGCCTTCGGCGCCCTCTTCCCTTTTCAATATCTGAAACAGCCTGTTCGCTCACCATGTTATGATCTTTCAAATTTCTGACTTTAGCTAAGTCCTGCTCGGTGGCGCCTGCGGCGCCGTATAACATTTTTTAAAAAAGATTTGTGTTTGACTTATCTGTGGTTTTCTCCAAGACTTGCTTAATTCCGGGCTATATATCGTTAAAAATTATTAGTACGAAATGTGAGCAAAAATCTGAATTTGAAACTCTGTAAAATATAAAAGAATAAAAATTTTCTGGTTTTTCCGTAGTCTTCTCCGAAAGTTTCGTATAGAATTTGTACGGCTTATATCATTTTAATAGCCTGCAACAAAAATACTTTAAAATATCTTCTGAATGATGTATTATGTATTACAATAATGAATATCTATGATATATTTTAGACTCAAAATGGCTAATCTATCAAGGGCGATTAACGATTTCTATTGAAATCCATCTAAAATTTAAGAATTCCAAAACTGCTTTTTTACAACCGAATTCATAAAAAAAAAAATCAATATTATTCTGTTAAAAGTAACTCATTAACAGATGAAATTGGTGAATGGTGTCATTAACAAATGAAATAAAAATGAATTTAAATAAATATAATATGTCTATTTATTTTATTTTTAAAGCTATACTTTAGATTTTTTAACTGCATACAGGTGAGCCATAATGACGGGCAATTTCGAAGTTCTGCTTTTGATCGATTTTAAATTCAAAAAATTCAAAAACTGCTTTTTTTATTTCCAGTATACTTTGTCACGTGGGCGAAAAACCAAAAGCAATTTTTCCCGACCTCTAGCACCTGGCACTGAAGAATCTTATTCTCTCTTCTCTGTCAAGGTCAGTTGCAAGAGTTTCAGAAACGTCGATTCAGAATTTCATCGAAAACTGCCGCGATACTGAAAATTAAAAAAATTATAAATCATTCAGTTTTTGAAATTTTCTCCCAATCTTTTGGGTATTCAATTGTTGAAGCGAGATCTATATACAAAAAAAAAAAAAAAAAAAGATTTATCTCCAAACGCTTTTGAGTTATAAAATGTTTTGTGAAAAAATCGATGTTTCGTAAAATCTAAAAATATGGATCGCTAATCCATATTTTGTAAAAATGTTTATATGGTTCGAAAGAGGATTAAATGTCCTTTCCAAATATACCAGTTGTTAAGAAATGGAACAGTTACTCGGTCGTACAGGGCGTTTCATAAAAGACAATCGAGAAAAAGAGAAATTTTCGACCCTTTTTAAAACTTTTTTAAAAAAATATAAAAAATCCGTATTTTCAAAAAAAAAAAAAATTGTACCGTAAGAATCGGTAATAAATGCTCTTTCTCGTGGTACAGGTGTATTCTCGATATTTCCAACAGATCGGCAGCGATCGCTTTAGAAAAACTCGCGAAATTTCTCGGGTTTCCGGCGACGGTAAGTGAAGAGGGCCGTTAAACGAATACTTACAGTAGGAAAGTGTTAATCGATGCAAATCACACGATTTTTCTTCCTTGTTTAATACAATTCAAGTTCAATATTTTGGTTCATTTTACAGCATACAGTGATTGAATTCTTGGAAAAATTCTATTTTACTTTACTTACAATGCATTTCGTAGTTATTTCTTGATAAATACGATGATGGAATATTTTTTTTTTCTTTTAATTATTTAGCAATATCTCTTTTAATCCATTATACTTGATGGATTTCCGCATTATTTACTAATTATCTCATTCTCAACTTGTAAAGTAAGTTCTCGATTCACTAAGCAATGCACAGAAGCATTCTTGTTAAAATGTTTCTCCCAAGAGTGTCTCTTTTTTACCTCATAAATCTCGAACGTATCTTCCAGCGAAAGATAAACATTCCTGTAAATCATGGCATTGTTTTCTCTCATCATTCATTTAGTTGTTCAGAGAAACGTAAAAAACAAGGTGTTTGTTCTAAAAGCGAATTTTCGCGGAAAAGAACGAAACGGAAGGGGATGGTGGACATTGAAAATCGTTCAATGAAATTTCTGTCTTGGAGTTATGAAAATTAGCTTAAATAAACATTGAAATGTGTTAGTATTAAAAATATATTAAAATTTCTCTAAAGCTATTGAAATGAAAAAGAAATTGAAGTTAAAAAGTCTAGTGTGTCACTCACACGACTTTCTCTTATCCTAAAATTTAATGCTAGAAATACAAATTGAAGATTAAGGTGTAAGATAACGAGTACTATTCATAGATATAGTAATATATATAGATCTATCATCCCCATGTTATCAAGCAAAAAATTTTGATACCGAAAAAAAGTTCTAAAATCAGCCATTAGAGAGTATTGAAAAAAAGAATAAAAAGAAAAATGAATTTGAAACTGTATCTGGAGTTTTTCATTCACCTGTAGTAAATAAATTATTCATACATTTTATTTACTAAATTATCCGCGTGTATTCCTGTGTGTGATTTACCCGGAGAAAGGCAGCCATTAAAGTGACTTTTCCCGAAAAAAAAAAAGGCCTCACTTTTTCCCTCTCGCTGACCAATCTATGTCTTATTACTATATCTATGGTACTATTATGTAAACCTACCTTAAAAAGAACTGAAAATAGGCTTCAGAGTATTTGACAATATTTGGTTATTGAAGTACTTCGGCTTTCTTTGACAAATAGTTATGTGTGAGGGGTGCTACCCCCCCCCCCTCCCCCCTGTTTTCCTGGATATGGTAAAATATTACAGAAAAGAAGTTTCATTAATTACATTTAATAAAAAATAATGTATTCATTTAAATAGTGGCGCTGCCCTGACGGTGTAGTGGTTAGCGTCCCTGACTCCTACACGGTTGGGCCTGGGTTCAAATCCCAGAGAAAGCATGGATGTATTCTCGTTCTTAGGGGTAGCGATGACCGCCCATCAGGTGCCCCTTCACAAATGGTCATCAATGCGGCGACTCCCCAGCCAATGCTTAGTCGCAAACGCCGCGCCATTGGGAAAAAAAAAAAAAAAAAAAAAACTTAAATAGTGGCAGCCTTGTATAAAAGTTTAGTGTAGCAATCCTATATGATACACATTTAGAATACCAAGTTTGGACTTTCTGCTATTATTTGTGATATTCTGAGTGATATCTTGAGATATTCTTGAGTAATTTGTAGCCGAGTTGTGCTTACAACGGTGTTTCTACCTTCGCCCCCTCCAAGGGGGGAACGGGAGTAATTTCGATAAATTTTGTTACTTTAGGTGTCGGATACATATAAACAATCCAAGAACCAAAATTCGTGGCCGTAACTCCCACAGATTTCTCAGGACAGATTTAGCGCTAAAAAGGATGTCCAAATTTTGGCCCCTCGTAACCCCCCCCCCCCCAAAAAAAAAAAAAAAAAAAAAAAAAAAAATCACAAATTACAAAAACTAAAAACCACAAATGTATTTTTAAAAATATCCTAAGGAAGTCGCATAGCTTTGCTCAACTTCTTTATTCCCTGTTTGGTAGAGTTCTACTCAAAAATCTGAAATTTGTGAAGTTTCCCGCAACACAAAAATTGATTTTCCCCCTTCCTCCCCTTAAATATCGGAAATTCCTAAATCGCAGATAATTTTTATTTGCACTCATGTCTAGTCTCCTCATGTGCAATTTCTTTACTGTGATGTATTGGGTTGTTCAATAAATAATGTCGTTTTTTAAAACCTTCGCTTCTAAAAACCAAGGATTCTTCGAACGTAGAATTTTTCAACTTACCGAAAGATGGCAAAAAGTCATCCAACAAAATGGACAATATATCATTGATTAATGTTTGTTGTTAACATAAATAAATTCATTTTGAAAAACATGAAAAAAAAAAAACACGACATTATTTATCGAACAACCCAATAATTTGAAGCCGAGTTGTGCTTACAAGCGTGTTTTTGATTTTGCCCTAGGGGGGGATGGACAGGAATTTCGAAAAAGTTGATAGATATAATTTCAAGTTGAGTAAAGATCTAAATTCCTGCCAAGCGCCGTTGAATGCCGCCCAGTCGTTCTCACGTGATACCCGAATAAAATAACGTTACAGACATACAGACACGACGACGCACACACACACAGACAAAATTTTCTGACGTCATTTTTACCTTTCATGGTGTGTAAAACGTAAAGATATCGCAAAATTTTTTGATTTTGACAAATTTATAGATAAATTTTGACAAATTTATAGATCTTTGACTTTAGTTTTTTGTTAAATTATGTAGTGATCCAAAGATAAACATATATATATAATTTTTTTTTCATATACACAGATGGAAATATATTGTTACATTTCTTCTAAATAATTTACAATGGTTATAGTCTTTTTTTTTTTTTTTTTTTTTTTTTCAAAATTTGTTCAGTTCTACGATGGCTAAGTTTTATTTATTACACAATAAAGTCTGTGAAAAAAAAAAGAAAACTCTTGGAAATACTTTCTAATAAAGTTAAAAAGCATTAAACGTGTTTATGACTTCGGTTTGTTTGTCTGTCCGTAGGTATATTTATGGACATTCCGCAAATATTCATGGAATTCCTTGAAACAGATATATGTTATTCAAGTTCACTATGGGGTGTTCCCAACTAAAAGTGGATTGAATATCACCACTGTTTTGTGTACAGAGACGCCTGAAAGGATTTTAAAGCATTACGCTCTATGAGAGATATATCTATAAACCATATTTTAATAACCAATTTTTTTTTTTTTTTTTTTTTTACAAATTATAATAAAAAGATTAATTATTCATATGCACAAAAAATGTAATGTTATAGAATACAGTGTGATTAGCATTAAGATTTAAATGACATTTAAAAATATTCACATATATTAAGGACTATAACTGGAAATTTCTGAAATTGCATTTTCGATTTTATTAAGCATTTTTAACACTTTCCGACAATGTTTACGCGTGATTATGAATTTAACTGCTTTACCTACCTTTCTTTCTGTCCTTCTGTATGTTCGTTGCATACTCAAACTGGCAAAGTACATTGAAAGCTAAACGAGATACAGAGTAGTACGTACAGCGTACAGTTAGAATGTGTTACTAATCTATTCGAACCGCATGATTTTTAGTTCCTGTTAAAGATCGTATATTGTTTGTCCCGTCTCAAAATTTTCGATGTTACTTTCGTAATTTAATAAAATTTTTTGTAAATTTGATTTTTCTTCACCTTTACGTCTTTGAATGACTGAATACATCATTGTGGATTCGACTGTTTCAAACTTCCAAGTGTTATTAATGTGTATTTTGAAGAGAGTTTACATGCAAAATTTTTAGTTAAGAAAATTAAAAGCTATTGTCGAGTGATATAGAATAGTTATGAAGGTGAAACATATAATATCAATTTCCTTAAAGGATAATGTGGAATATAGTTGTATTTTTACAGAAAATCATGACTAATTTAAATATAAACATTTTATTTTGAAAATAAGCAGTATTGAAAAAAATATCAACATTCGAGTTTTAGAAAATTTACAAATAATATGGAATAGTTCATTTTCCAAAGTAACCTGAATCGCTTCTTGGAGAATAAATCAATTTCAACCACCTGTTGATAGAAATAAGTTCGTGTGAATCAGTCTATTAACTAACTTAACTCCCCTGTCAAAAATGACACTAAGTTTTCACTCATTTTATTGTTTCGTAAATAGATTATAGAATTCATAATACTTATCTCCAAAAAAGTCTAAATCTTGATAAACCAAAGAAGTTGTATGACAAAAAAAAAAAAAAAAACTGCTCTTTTTATTGACACCCGTCATATTTGAGGCCCAGCTAAGACGTTTAACGTGCTTCCGATAGACTGCAGCACCGTACAAGTGAGATATAACCATAGACCTATTATAACAGTGGACGGGACAATGGCAACCCTTTTTGTGTGACAAAGATCACTCATAAAAAAGTCACGTGACTCTATGAACTGTAGAAAATCAAACTGACCACAATTGAAATTTTCTCGCCAAGCTCTAAACTTTGCTTTCACTTACGTAACGGAGACGATATCTCTCGTTTTTCTTTGACAACTCTTTTTAAAATTTTTATTTCCCTTTAAAAGTTAGGTTGTCTTGGATATAAAAGTAATCTTACAAAGCTTTACAAAGTAAGCGTATTCACTACAATGGAGCAATAGGTAGCGTACTATGTCATGGTTGCGTCATGGTTACGTCATAGTTACGTCACTGATCGATGATAAAGCCATCTCGTGTTGGAGGTACCTGAACTACTCAGGCTGGAACTGCGCATGCTCGAATAGAATTTGTTTACTCGCGTGAAAATTTAAATAGAACTGTGTTGGAACGAAAATGCACATCTTAATGAAAAAATTCATGTATTTTTAGAATATTCATATTTCGCATGTTTTCCCGTATTTTAAGATGAGTAATATATTTTAAATCAATTCTTAAAAATTATTTTTTTAATACTTCTTACAATTTATAACATTATTGAAATCTTAATCTTTTGATTTTTCATTCATTACTGATCAAGAGATAATCTATGGAATTTTGAATTCGGTTGTTTGATTTGTTATGAGGTTAGAAAAAGTTAGTTTTTATTATATTTGTTCATTCCTAAATGTTATTTTAGTTATAGATTTGGTTATAAAGCGATTACAAATATATTTTGTTTAGAAGATAAAATTTTTGCGAATGTTTTCGTCTGCGTCTGATTGATTTTATGGAACATGACATATTGCTTTTTTTAATAAAAGAGATAATGATAAAGTCATCTTTTATAAGCGATTTCTTTTCCAAAATTTAATTTTTTTTAACCAAAATTTTAATTTTAAAAATTGCATAGTTAACATTTCTTCTTAAATTACTAATAGTACATGAATTTTTTCGTATTTACAATACAATTTACAACATTAGAAGATCGATTTAAAAAATTATATTTTACACTAATTAATTCTAGCTCTAAGTGAACACTATAGGTGTGATTATTTACTTGAAGTTATTAGCGTACATTTGACTTTAAATACAAAATATGTTAGATGTTAACTAATAATAATGTGATTGTTTATTAGCTAACATCTAACATATTTTGTGTTTAAAGTCAAGTGTACGCTAATAACTTCAAGTAAATAATCACATCTATAATGTTCATTTAGGGCTAAAAATAATTCTTGTTTATATGAAAACCATAAGAGATAACATTTTTAAAGAAAGCACAATAGGGGCGGATTTTTCACAGCTTTTATTTGGGTACCGCAGACACTGCACGAGGAGAAGCGCTAACGTCGAGTTTACTTTGCAACATTTTTTAACATTATGTGAACGAGATTACTCTGTAAAGCTTTGGTAATCTTATCGCAAGAAATAATGGCATAAAGCCCTAAAAGTTATGTAAAATAAGGATTATATTTCACAGGTAAGATTTTTTTTATATTTTATTATTTCGTTACTTTTTAAGTAATTATTTTTATAAAATGCTTAAAATTGTTATATTTAATTCTTTCAATTAAATTAGTTTATTAAATTAACTATGCGAGAAACGTTTTGATAGTTGTTTGAAAGAAATCATTTGACAATTTTTACAAAAAAAAAAAAAAAAAAAAAAAAAAAAAAAACAA
This sequence comes from Salticus scenicus, assembly GCA_963930645.1. NCBI lineage: Eukaryota > Metazoa > Arthropoda > Arachnida > Araneae > Salticidae > Salticus > Salticus scenicus. The sequence goes on along the minus strand of OZ005661.1, from coordinate 147,110,031 downwards.
TTCGTAAGTAAATAAAAACGGCTATTATTAAAATAAATAACAAGTATTATTATTATTATTATTATTATTATTGTATGCGCTTTGTAAATATGAAGGATAGTATGTACAAATTCTGTGCATATAAAGCTGAAAATGATTTTGTTTTACATTTTAATACTAATTCCATAAACATGTGGATGAGCAGAAAAAATGAAATTTCTCAAATTTAAAAAATTAAAAATAAATAAATTTATACAGTTACAGATAATAATTTGACGAAAACGTTCTTACATAACGTAAAAAATGACATCTGTGCCCACAAAGATGTGTTTAATTCTGATGGATTATCTCACACATTATCGTGTTCGTTGGTAAAACAACTTGTTTTCCTTTTATCTCCTGAAACATAAATCAAAGTGCCGTCTCTCGAGAATTACACTTTTTGTTGTAAATCTAGGTTTTGTTTGCTTCTACATCACAGTTCTTTTGTTGTTCCAAGAAATTAGAGGAAAAACATGTTATTTCCTTGCTATTTTAAGTTGATATATATATATATTTTTTTTTTTTTTTTTCTTTAAGGTCAAGGGGATTGAGAATTATTCTGAAAAGTTAATAAACAATTCTCGGGGAAAAAGGTGTTATTTTTAAATGCAAATTTACTTTTCTACGATATGGTTACGAAATTGTATTCGTCTATAAAATAACTTTAATTATTATGTATAAAATTTTTAAAAGCTGAATTTTTACTTCCATTAGTCTACTGCCCGTAGGTAATGGAAGTATTGTATTCGGACCAAAAATTTGATATCGAGTTTTCACCTGATTTACACATTTTAAGGCCTCCTGAGTCCAAAAAAGTAGTTCTTTTTTCAATTGGTCAGTGTGTGTGTATGCATGTATGTGGGGAATCTTTTGGCTATCATATCTCCGAAATTAAAAAAGATAGAACTACGAAACTTCAGAATTGGTACAGATCTGGTGTACAGATGAATTTTACAAATTTTGATGAAAATTGGAAAATCGGAAGTGGGACAGTAAGTCAGTATCTCAAAAATGGATCTAACGATTTTCTTCAAAGTCGCTATGTAAACACTCTATTAGATGTACTTTCGAATGATATAGTTGATTAGATCAGGAAAATTGATAAACGTTCTGTATAAATGTCAGGTCTCGCAAGTGCGTTCCTTCAAAAATGACTGTACGAATATTTTTCAAACTCGCCATATTAACTCCCTTTTAAATGTAAGTATTGTTTTCCGGTCAATAATTCACAGTATGCCAAGTTTTGGTAAATGTTAGTATCTCAAGAACGGCTCTAACGATTTTCTTGAAAATTGTTACATAAATCCACTTTAGATACCCTTTCTCATGTATTACGTGGTTATTACAGGAAAATTAACGGTCATCCTGATTTAAGTTCAGTTTTAGATCTAGGAAATTGGTGTTTAAAAAATATAACTCTATCATTTTTTTTTTCTTCTTCTTCTTCTTATTTTTAACTTGCTATGTAAACTCAGTTTTATATGTCTTTACACGTGTATCAAGTTTCTCTTACTCGAAAATTTCAAATAATTCATATAATATCTCCAAAAAATGCGTATAATCAAGGCCCGATTAAGCTTTGAAACTAGGGGAAGCTCAACATCATTTCGGGGGCCCCTTTCATTTCGGAAAATCTTGTTTTCCTGTTACATATTGTAATATAAAATTGCTATAGACCAAAAAATAGTGTGTTTATTATTATTTTTTTTCCCCCTACATCTGGGTGGTTTCTACACAGAACATTAAAATCATACAACTTTTTAACTAAGAACATTCAGATTTTTGAGGTTAAATAATAGATTTCTCCCGAAATAGTGAATGTTTTGTCTTGTTTTAGGTAACCTTTCTCAGAAAAAATTCAATCTCAATGTGAAAATATGAAGCAAAAAATTCAAGACCATGTTTTTAATCCTTATGTGGGCCCCCTCTTAAATTTTAGAGGGGAAGCTTGTGCTTCCGGAGCGTTTTGGATAATCAGGCCCTGCGTATAATACGTGTAATAGTGAGTAATGGAAGTCGTGTGGTAGTTTCACACCAGCTCTTTTTACATTCTTACATTCCGACTATTTTTACATTCTTTTGCCTGTTATTTGGTAGAGAAAAAGAATTGTTGTTTTGGAGTAAAATTTTAGAAAATGAGTTTTTGGTTCTCTTCACATTTAAAAATGCTAAGTTTTATCCCTTTCTTTTTATCTTCTCTTGCAAAATATGATCCTTAAATGTAGACAATACCGGATCTCGCCCATGTTATTCTACGGGAAAATTTGTTTCCACAATTACTCATTATACCTAAAGTATTTTTTTTTTTTTTTTTTAATTCTGTTTCAGAAAATTCACAACTTTTAAAATAGCACTCATTTTTCACTTTTTTAATATTTTGTTTTTGAGTTAAAATATAAGCAGGTGAATTTTTTCCATTTTTTAGCTGGAAAATAAAATATTAAAATTGAGAAAAATCATGTCTGTGGAAACGAATACTAATTTAACAAATGTGAATTTTCTGAAAGTGAAAACGGAATTAAAAAAATATATATTAGGTAGATACTGAGTAATTTTCGAAACAAATATTCCCGTAGAATACCATGAACCTTCACTGAGATTGGGTATTGTCTACTCTTACACTAAAAACAATTCTGTGACTGACATCTTGAAACTAAATTGTATCTCCAGTAAAAATAGTTCCATGTTATCCTTATTATAAATTCTAGTTCACTTTGCTAGCAAGTTCTAAAAACCCCTATTAGAATTCTAGACCATATTCCTGTATTATCATGGGTAAAAATCTCTGCAAATAAATGCAAACTCAAGAAGTGAATTTTAGTAACTATAATTTTGTTTTAAGACCCAATTCTAGGAAATCGAGCGAAGATTTTTCGCAATACAAAGGATTCATACTATTCATAATATTGTTTCACCATTTGGAAAAGTATAGACTAAAAATTCTCGATCATTTCGTCTTTCTAGGTTATTTGTTTACCTTATACCGCGTAAATCTATATTTCTAGTTTAGGGATTCAGAAAAGAACTACTTATTCATTCTAGATGGAGGCAGTATATTTCTTTTTTCTCAGTATATAAGGGGTCAAGAAAATTCGATCAAAAAATCGATTTCTACTTTTTTACTTCCATTACCCGACTACCGTAGGTAATGGAAGTATTGTATTCGGTCCAAAAGTTCGACATCGAGATTTTACCTGATTTACATGTTTTAAGGTCTCCTGAGTCCAACACTGTGGTTTTTGGCAATTGGTAAGTGTGTGTGTGTGTGTGTATGCATGTATGGAGGGAATCTTCTGACTATTATATCTCCGAAACTAATAAAGATAGAACTACGAAACTTCAGAATTGAGACAAGTCTGGTGTACAGATGAGTTTTCTAAACTTTCGTGAAAACTGGAAAACGAGAAGTGGGATAGCCGAAACCAGAAGTCCGTACATCAAAAACCGTTGAAACGATTTTTTTTTTTTTTTTTTTTTTTTTTTTTTTTTTTTTCAAAATTACTGTATAAACACTCTATTAGATGTCTTTTCAAATGATATAGTTGGATAGTTCAGGAAAATTGATAAGCGTCCTGTATAAATAGCTGGATTTTTAGGTCCTGCAAGTGCATTACTTTCATACGGCTGTCTGGAATTTTTTTTTTAACTCTCTACATTAACCCCTTTTTAAATATACTTTTGTATGTAATTGTTATTTTCCGGTCAACAATTGCGTATGCCAAGTTTTTGTAAAAGTCAGTATCTCAAGGATGGCTCTAACGATTTTCTTGAAAATTATTGTATAAATCCATTTCATATATCATTTCTCATGCATTATGTGGTTATTTCGGGAAAAATAACAGTCATCCTGATTAGGTATGTCAGTTTTAGATCTCGGAAATTGGTGTTTCAAAAAATAGCTCTAGCGATTTTTTTTTTTTTTTTTAACTTGCTATGTAAACTTTGTTTTATATATATTTACCCGTGTATTAACTTTCTCTTACCGGAAATTTTTCAGTTGTGTATTTCATTAGGTGAATTCTATGTCTTTGATCACATTATCTCGAAAAAGCGCATATAATGCGCGTAATAGTGGGTAATGGAAATCGTGGGGTTGTTTCACACCAGATTTTTATATCATTAAATAGTTCAAATCTTTATCACATTTGTTTATATAAAAAGGGAAATGTTGGAATTTTCCATTCTTTGTTAGTTTATCTGAAAGCGTAAATTTTTTCAAGTTCGTTTAAAATAATTTACCAATTTTTTTGTTCGGGTTCAAGGAACATCATATGGTCAACTTATTTATGTTATTTTATTCTGACACTATTGAAGATTAAAAAACTGAAATATTTTGTAACAGCAAATTAAAAAATATATACATTAAAAAAAAAAAAAAAAAAAAAAAAAGAAAAGAAAAGAAAAAGAGAAGGGTACATAAAGTTGGAAAAAAGACACTTTAAAACACGTATATTTAAAAACATATTTAATTAAAAGACATATTTATAATTAAAATATATTTTCAAAGCTTTTCGCCCTGATCATCAAGACAACATCAGGAAAATATTTGTAACAATTATGTTTCTAAAGTGCAGCTCTCTTTCTCTATATATATATCAAATTTTCAAGTTACAAATACAGGTAAGCTTGATATATAGAAACTTGGAGATTTTTTGGGTCCCCCCCCCCCAAAAAAAAAAAAAAAAAAAAAACTAATCGACTCAGAGTTTTGACCAGAACTGACTTCTGTGAATCTGTGAATACCATCTTCATTCTTTTTATAAATCAAGCTTAACTGTATTTGTAATTTGAAAATGTGATATATATATATATATATATGTATATCGATTGCACTTTAGAAACCCAATTGTTACAAAGATTTTCTGATGATGCCTTGATGATCAGGGTGAAAAACTTTGAAAATGTATTTTAACTATAAATACGTCTATTAACACATTCGCGACCGCTGACGTAGATTCACGTTATTTGAAAATATGTAACTCCACCAGTGGGCGTTTCTTTTGCAATTTGTATATGTTACTTGTTTCTTAAAAATATATATAATATTCATATTTGTACAATCAATATTCTGTGGATACAAATACGTTGATTAGAGGGAGTATGTTTATAATGTATATCCATTTATGATATAAATGTGAATACAGAAAATTTTGTTCTGAAATATTGTAACATGGGAGAATAACGCCCACAGGCGGACCTTACTTAAGGCGACCAAATTTTTGAAACCCAATTTGAGAAAAAATCATCGCAGCGTCCTCAAATTGAAGGGCCATTCGAGGACAGGGCTAAATTATGCTTTAATTTGAGGACATTTCAAGACAAAATTTTAAATTCGAGGACATCTGTCCTCAAATGATTTTCAAATTGCTGAGGACATAGGTCAAAATTCAAGGACTGTCCTCATGATTCGAGGACGTTTGGTCACTAAGGGGACCAAATTTTTTAAACCCAATTTGAGGACAAATCATCGCAGTGTCCTCAAATTGAATGGCCATTCGAGGACAGGGCTAAATTATGGTTGAATTTGAGGACATTTGAGGACAAATTTCTAAATTCGAGGACATCTGTGCTCAAATGATTTTCAAATTGCTGAGGACATAGGTCGAAATTCGAGAACTGTCCTCATGATTCGAGGACATTTGGTCGCCTTAATCTTATTGTCAAAAAGACAAAAACATGCGGTCTCGAAAGTGTTTATTAAATATGTTTTTTAAATATACATGTTTTAAAGTGTATCTTTTACAAATTTTAGAACTATACACGTGTTTTTTAATCAGTATCTTTTTTATGAGATATGATGTCTTGTACATAAAATTGGTTAATTGAACATGGCGGAGATAGGGCTTTTGCGGTCCTCTTAAGAGAGGTACAAAACTATACATGGACCTTAAATAGCGATAAATTAGTATTAAATTTTACAGGAAAATTTAGGACTGTGAAAAAATGGCTCTAAAAACAGATAGTCTTTTATTAGAGGTAGACTTATAGAGAAGTTTCCCTGAATTTTTAACTCTTTGACTCAGATGGGACACCGGTGTCCCTTTTGCTTATTTATTTTTTGACGCTCTTATTACAAATATTATTATTATATGATAGTTTTTTATTATAAAAGAGAGACTAATAGTTACTATAAAAAATCTATTAGATTATCAGAGTAAATTTTTTACTAAAATAAAAATGTTAAATAAAACTAGTTTGAAAAAATTTTATCAACCAATTTCAAAAATTTATTTCGAATTAAATTTGATTATTTAAAAAAGATCAGTAATGAGTTATTGTTACTCCTATATCTAAGTAATTGTAAATAAGTGCAATTTGTAAAAATATTTATTCATGGGACGCCCGTGTCCCATGAGGAATTTACCTTTAACGCAGAAAGTGACGCCGGTGCCCCACTCTATATTTTAGAACCAAAATTAATTAAAATTTTAAATATAACCCTTTCCACTCATTTAGATCTAAAATAACTTAAAACTATCAAAAAAGTGTAAAAATTATGTTTGATGAGAAATCTGCTTCAAAGGGTTAAAGTGACAATACACATTTAAAATTTACATACAATGTTCGTTTACTTCTTTCTTTCTTTTTTCTACTGTAAGTACTAGTTTTAAAAACATATTTTCAAATAAGACAAACATATATATGCATATCAGGTTTTGAAGGGATTATCTTAAATATTTTACATCGAATTATAGTTGAATGCACGCTAGATATTTCACATACATTTTATAGCGATATACAGAAACTTTATCTTAAATGAACCGCAATTGTTTGGGCTATTATTTGAACTAAAATCTTTGCAATTGTTTAGTCGTGTAAAGACTTATTACTCTAAAATTGTAAAAATTAGAAAAACTATGATACTATAATTTATTCAAGAATAAATATGGATATGAATTCAACAGATCTGCTCATTCAAATCATGAGAAACTACTTCAAATGATTTTTGAAATATTATGAGCGCTATCTTAAAGAAGTCCTTCCGGCTCATTCAGAAGTGTAGGCTGATTTCTTTCTTCTCAACAAGTGGTCGCCATTTTGAAACAATATGGCAGATAAAGTTTATTAATGAACTTGGTGAAGTACACGAACTATTTGGCCGACCTCAATAAGAAGTTTTAATCAATATAAGGCGACCAAATTTTTGAAACCCAATTTAAGAACAAAATCATCGCAACGTCCTCAAATTGAAGGGTCCTTCGAGAACAGAGCTAAATTATGCTTTAATTTGAAGACATTTGAGAACAAATTTGTAAATTCGAGAACATTTGTCTTCAAATGATTTTCAAATTGCTGAGGGCATAGGTCGAAATTCGAGTACTGTCCTCATGATTCGAGGACGTTTGGTCACCTTAAATTAATATCTCTATCTCATGCAGATTTAGCATATCGAATTGGGATTTCCTGCTAATATCTGTTTTTGAGATTTGCTGATAACTGACTCATATACACACAGATACACACACAGAGACAGACAGAGTGGCCAACTGCTAAAAACATGGTTTGTAGATTCAGGAAACCTCAAAAAGTGCAATTATAACAAAAACTCAGTTGTCGAAAATTTGCTTTCTCGATCTTATATAGGTAAAAGAAAGTAACAAAAAAGAAAAAAAAAACTGTAAATCTGTTTATTTTTATTAAATCAAAGCTCGTGGTAAACAAGTTCGTCTGTATTTATTTGAAAATTATAAAACCGTTAGCCATCCTTAATTTTTAACTAAATTTAAAAAAGAAAGCAACTATCACCCCAACAATTGAAAACCAAAACTTACCGAACATCATTACTGGATTTGGATTTCATTTTGAATAATCCCGTCTTCACTTCACTCCAACCCATCCACTGAATTAATCCACATAAATTAAATATATTTGAACTTTCTTTTCACTCACTCACCACTAAGTTGAATGCACACCCGGATTTGTGTTCATTCAAAAATCTCTCAGCTCCCCACAATCCTTTTCGAACAAAAATAGAATTCTTGGTCCTGAGCCCAAAATCCCACCACATTGCATTCGAAAGAACGCGGGGAGTTAGTGTTTTCAAAAGGTATTGTAGGAGTTTTTTTTTTTTTTTTTCTTTTTCTTTTCTCCGAATACGATTTGCTGTCTGATGAGCAACCGGAAACCAAAGCAAAAAGGCAAAATTAGTAGCATATATTCATGCATATTTTTATTTATTTATTTATTTATATGTTTTCATCACCAGTGCCGGATTTTCCATAATTATAATCAGATTGTCTATAATTATAATCAGATAAAAATAATAATAATAATAATAAAATTTAAATAATAATAATAATAATAATAATAAATCTGGATTAAAACAACTACACGGTCTTTATTACCCACTATTACACGTATTATATACATTTTCTGGAGATGTAGATGTGATCAGAAAAGATAATGTGATCATAAGGTATAAAATTGACCTAACGAAGTAGAAACCGGAAATATTTCCGGTAAGAGAAACTTAATAAACGTGTAAAAAAATATAAAACAAAGTTTACATAGGGAGTTAAAAAAAAAATATATATATATATATATATATATATATATATATATATATATATATATATATATATATGTGGAGAGTCATTTTTTGAAACATCAATTTACGAGATATAAAACAATAAAACTGACCTACCTAAGCAGGATGACTCTTCATTTTCTTGAAATAACCATGTAATACATGAGAAAGGATATCTAAAATGGATTTATGTAACAATTTTCTAGAAAATCGTTAGAGTAGGCTGACCATACGTCCTCGAAAACTACTTTCGTCCCCAAAAAATTACAACACATTTGGGGACGCCGGTTATAAAGTTATTAATGTTTTATTACAATAATTTATTATAAGTATAACAAATAAGCTGAAATAAGTTCTTTTAGGTGCTTTATCCATAAAAATTACTAAAATTTTACAATTTACGGTGATAATATATTTATTTTTTGTCCTCGAAATTCGATGACACCTCCATATTTGTCCTCAAATTCAATTAAAAAAATATGGTCACTCTACGTTAGAGCTGTTTTTGAGATACCGACTATTACCAAAACTTGGCCAACTCAATTATTGACCGGAAAAAAATAATTACATACAAAAGGATATTAAAAAGGAAGTTAATATGGCGAGTTTGAAAAAAATCCGTGCAGCCATTTTTAAAGGTATACACTTTTGAGGCCGGCAATTGAGCTATTCATACAGAACGCTTATCAATTTCCCTGAACTTATACACTTTTGAGGCCGGCAATTGAGCTATTCATACAGAACGCTTATCAATTTCCCTGAACTAACCAACTACATCAATCGAAAGGACATCTAATATAGTGTTTATATAGCAACTTTGAAGAAAATCGTTAGAGCCTTTTTGAGATACAAACTTACGGTTCAACTTCCGGTTTCCGATGTTCCACTTCCGGTTTTCCAATTTCTTACCAAAATATGAAAGATTCATCTGTACACTAGACTTGTCTCAATTCTGAAGTTTCGTAGTTCTATCTTTATTAGTTTCGAAGATATGATAGTCAGAAGATTCCCCACATACATACACAGACACACACACACTTTCCGACCAATTGCCAAAAACTACTTTTTTGAACTCAAGAGGCCATAAAATATGTAAATCAGGTGAAAACTCGATATCGAATTTTCGGACCGAATACAATACTTCCATTACCTACAGTAGTCGGGTAATGGAAGTAAAAAGATCAGATAATTAAAAAAGAAAGAAAGAATATTTAAATAAACATATAATCATTTGTGCTATGTGAAGTCTAATGAGATTTGTTATAATATAAAAGAAATGGTAATTATAAAAAGAAAAAAAAATCATGTAAATCGACGATAAACAATTTATATTAGCATGAGAAAAAAGGTAATACATTTGCGGAATTTAAGTACTATTATCCCATCGACAAATAAATCTATAAAACAAAGATTTATTTGTTATTATGTTTCTCTGTTCGGGCTAACCTAAAATTTTGATTTTTTGAGACTATCTGAAACTTTGCCTAATGAAATAAAAGATATCCACATACTGAAAATTAAATTATTTATAGAATAAATTTTTGACTTAATATTTGCGTGATCTAGCTCCAGAATATGCTTTGACAATGCCTCTAAACTTTTCATTAATTATAATAGTCAAAATTTAAATTAATATTTTTTTCAAAAAGCAAGGTTTTTTTTTTTTCAGTTTTTTAATATATTTTGATTTTTGATATTTTGTTTTTATTAATGGTAGTTACAATTATATAATTTCTTATTTTAATTAAAAATTTATTTAGCAATTATAAATAATAAAATTTTTGAGTATTAATATCTTCTAAATGAATAACAAAAAATGTAAGACAAATGTGAAAAATGTCTAATATTATTTAATACTATATAATATTATTTAATAATGCAAATCTAAGAAAATGCCATAAAATAATTTAAAGAACTATTTAAAAATGTAAAACCTTTTAGCAATGGACGCTATATTCTTGAAAAGGCTCGATGTTTAAAAGTTACGATTTGGCGAAAGTAAATATAGCCAGAGACGGCTCAAACATCGCCATCATGCTCTCATGCAGCAAAATGACATTTACTTGATTTTAAAGCACATTTAATAAGTTGTAAAACTTAATATGTTTAACTTCATTGCTTGTAGTAATTTAAATTGCTGTTTAGAGTGGAAATACCTTAAGAAAATTTTCGTAACCATTATTTTCAAAGATTGAAAACGGATGCAAATGGTGAAAAATCACCAAAACATGCTAATTTCTCAAAATTAGACAGGATTTCTTTCGTAAAAATCAGTCAAAATCAAAATATAATGTCACTTAAATACACAGGCGTAGCGTGAAGGAAAATTTTGGGGGAGCACACTAATGTAAGTGAGGGTAGTGTGGGTTTTACGTCGTACTAGTGCTAAATTATGGGCGATTGGCGACAGTCTGGGACACACCTCAAGGAGATCTGGAGACATGCCTTCGCAATTCTGATCCTCTACGGAGGTGTGGTTCCCTCGCTTCAGTTATTCCCAGCCCAGAGGTATAATTTGGATAGGAACATGGAGGACATTGCGGCTGTACTGGAGCGAAGGTTGCAGACATTCCAAGAGGTCAGGGGTCGTGTAGCCAGACAGAATGGAGCCATGGAGGGCCGTCTGAACGACAGCTGCATTGTGTGAAATAATTTTATATTTTCTAAGGAAGCGGTAATTTTCACTAGTTTCCAATTTCACGCATGGTTTTTGTTCGCCACCGCCACTTCTCTGAATTCGGGTAGACGAAGATTGGAGGAAAGTGATGTCACGGGCATAGTGATATCACGATCAACGAATCAGTGCTTCGCGTGGAGTATCCCCCCCCCCTCCGAAGTTGTGCTCGGGAGTGGGGGACACTCGAAAGAGCAGAGAGAGACTTGGTGCTTAAAATGAGTAGCATGATTTTGGAGGACTAAAGGCTTAGGATGTAATCCATGAACTCTAAGTTAATTGTTTGTCGTGCAAGCTTGTTCCTGAGATTTGTGTACGATCATGATATCCTCCATTGAAACTACGAATGTTGATGCTCGAGGCGAGCGAGAATTTGTTTATATTACAACCTTTTTTTGTTAAGTTTTAATCATTGTTAAATTTGAATAAAAATAGTAAAAATCGTCACTGCTGGACTCATGCATTTTGTAATCCGTTCTCCGAGGTGTACTCCCAGAAATCATCACACGGCCATGACGGATTATAAGTGCTTCAGTCACCATTAACGTGCACAACAGCACACAATTTAAGAAACCGTTAGACAACATTTCAACTTCTCCGCCGTGCTAAATGTATATACAACTTAGATTCTCAATTTTTAAACATTTTCGCCCATTTTTAATGCATATGTGCCAAGCCTAGTCTCCGTTATTTTGAATAGAGACTTCATACCGATAAGTTTTTATGAAAGTTATCAGTTTATTTAATTTTATTTATTCGTCGAAAATATATATGGCATACAGTGTTGCCAAATCTGGCGGATTTTTTATTCAATAATCACCAATGATTATTAACCCCTTCCCGGCTTATCACCTGAGCTCAGCTAGGGCAGGCGAACAAACAATGGTGCAAGAGTTTCCGTCTGAAGGCGGAACACTGACACCAGTATTCTTTATCAATAATTTCGAGCATGCACAAACTTTAAAAAATTTCGTTGCCATAAAAAAAAAAAAAAAAAAAAAAAAAAAAATCATGAAAATTCAGAAAAATATCATCGGCAGAACTAGTTAATTAAAAAACGCTGTATATCTCTATGAATATGGATGTTATTTACATATAAGTGAATACAGATAATAATAAGAAGAAACATAATTACGCGCTGCAGCGGCGTCAAATTTCAAGAAATATCTTTTATAGGATGATTCAAAGCATTCTGATTTTTATTTGATTTGATCTGTTTGATCTGTTTTTTGTCTTCGGAACAAAAATCTCGATGAAATATTCGAGGGATAATGGTGAGTATTCAAAGTTATCTTCACGAGGTATTTCACTTTACAGTGTTCTTTACAAACCACAAGTTGGAAAGTGAAATAGTGACAAATGAAAGCAAGGTATAAGGCAAGCAGATGTGTAATTTCTGCGCAAAATCTAATATTTTCTACACTACTGTACATTTTAATCAGACAGTACCGCACCTGTATCTGTCACCAACACACTAATTGATTTAGTAATTGGAAGAATGGTACTCGAAGAATGGTACTCGGTTTTTTTTTTTTTTTTTTTGTAGCAAGTAGAAGTACAAAGACAAAACCTTAACTTTGTGAAATTTTTATTACTATTATTATTATTATTTTATAGGTTAGGTTTAACGTCGCACTAGTACTGCACTATGGGTAATCGGCGACAGTCTGGGGCGCACCCCTAAGGATGGTCCGGTCTGGAGACATGACATCACAATTTTGATCCTGCACGGAGGGGATAGCTCCCCGCTTCTATTATTATTTTATAATTACTAGTATTAGTATATAATTCATAAAGATAGTCAAAATTGTTACAGAAATGTGTAAATACCCTTTGTAATAGTATATATATATATATATATATATATATTGTTGTTGTTTTTTCTTTTACTGTAGAAGACTTCTTTACGCAAAGAAAGAAAGAAGAAAAGACGCATCAGTTATAATTTCAGATATCCGGGCCAAAGGATCCTTGGCATAAGAAAATAATAAAAGCATCCACTTCTCTAGTAACACTTAACTCCATCACTGAATCTATGTCATCAACAAATGTTTTGGAAACAAATCAAGAATGGATTGTAGAACATTGTGCTGTGCTCTCTCTCTCTCTTCAGGGTTAGGAGTGTTCACGCAGAAGAAGATGATGTGACAACATTGACCTCCGACCAAGCTATCATAGAAACAATGTCCACAAGGTCAGTTACTTCTATAAATGTTACTAATAGAGCACAAACACAGTTCGCAAGACAACAATGTACGAGAGCCTCAAGTCGAATTAAGAGCATATAGCGCGGTTAATTCCGATCGTTTGCAGGATATTACGGTGAAATGACAGCTTGTTATAATAACCGTCACTGTAAGTCTCATAAATTACATTTATAGAACAACATTGTTTCACTTTCTTAATTCCTTGTCACTCTATATTTGTTGCCTCAAAAACATTATGCTGTTCATTTTTTTTTTTTTTTTTTTTTTAAATAAAAGAAATGTTTCAGAATGGAAATAGATTATTTTCTTTAATCTTTTTTTCCCCTCAGCACATACCTTTTTTTTGTGTGTATGTCGGAGGACTGTTAGTTTCAATCTGGAGTTTTTGTAGACCAGTTCTGTTTAACTCCAAAATAAATTAGAAATATCAGTCCTGTCGTTACAAATTCGGTACCCAATGAAAGGGGCGATTTTTCTGAATCCAGCAAACAGTTTTTCGACACGACAATTAGGTTTTTTAAAATTAACTAAAGTATAAAATATAGGTGGCAACACTTCATTTTAATTCATTTCAGTCTTTTTAAAAAGTACGTGGCACAATTTTACGGTCAAAAAATGAGATAAAAAAAATAAATTAAAACTAAAAATTTTACACTTTTAAATTAGTAGTCCTCCGTAATAAACTAAATTCTGCCTTTGACAGGATTTTTACTTTTTTAATTAATAATTTTAAAAAAAGTAATATTTTATATTACCACTGAAAAATACAATACTTTTCCATTTCGCCTACGCTGGCGATAAAATATAATGCAAAATATAATGCAACCGACACCAAACTGAATATCCCCACTGGCAAAACAGTCACATTTTACAGCTAAAATTTTCAAAAAAAACTCGTGGCAATTTTTTTTTTTTTTTTTTTTTTTTTTTTCTAAGCATAAAATTTTTAGATAGTCTCATTGACGCACTGTTGCCAAATTTGGGCCTTTTGTTTTATTCAATAGTCACCAGTAATTTTGAGAAGTGACATTTGATATACATAATACGCTATCAATCTTCGAAGTGATTAGCCAAACATTACAAATAAAAATTAGTGGTGACTATTGAATAAAAAAAAGGCCAAATTTGGCAACCCTGCATTGACTTGCCAAAGAACACGTTTTTTCTTGCGTCCCGATTCATGAAAGTATTATATTTGCAGATTTACTCAATAAGAAAATACTTGAATACGATTCAACTAATTTTAGGACGGTATTTTCCTGTATGTATGTGCATGTCTGTTATGTAAATTTAGAGGTTACTGTAACTCAAAAACTAATGCACTAAGTTCTTGAGACCAAGAAATAATTTACAACAAAAACAGACTAAGTTAAACAATTTCGTGTTTGAATGCTGAAATTTAATGCAAGTTTTCAATATTTAAACACATTAAAATTTTTTAAATAATCTGGTGTGTCACTCACACGACTTTCTCTTACCCTGAAATTTAATACTATAAATACAGGTTGGAGATTAAGAGGTAAGATAATGAGTACTGTTATGTAAACCTATGTTAAACAATTCAAATTCGGCTTCGGAAGAGTTTTATATGATAATTAGTTCTGTGCGAGGAGGGCTACCGCCACACCCCCTCTATCCCCCTTTTCATTAATGCACCCACATTTATATAGAATTTAATTCGGTTATTAAAAAATTATTCTGTTTTTAAAAAATTATTTATTAAAATTATTATTTAAACAAATTATCTTTTATGATAATGCAGACGATTTCCATATTAGAGAAGTAATATAACACTAAATATAAAAAAAAAAGTTGAATTTATTCTCAATATTACATTAAACAAAAAAAAAAAAAAAAAAAAAAAAAAAAAATTCTTTTTTTTATTAAAAATGAAAAAATCGATAACTTTATTATAAATTATCGCAGATCGATGATTCAACCATTCGTTTTAAAGGTATTGGCGAGCTCTTTTGAAATATAGCTATCATGAAAATTTACTACCCTCGAGAGGGTACTTTCCCCCAAAGGGGGGAGGCGAGGCTCCTACACACAAAAAAAAAATTTCCCAGTTGACTATCTCTATTACAAAATATATATATTCGTTTCATTTGGTTTAGTGCAGTCTATAGATGTTAATCTACTTACCTGCAATTTCCCCCATAGACGTAATGCATTTGAATACTTTTGAGTGTCCCTGTACACGAACCATTGGCTTCATCTCAACGAAAAGCTTAGTGTAGCATCCCTATACACATTTAGAATACCGAGTTTGGAATTTCTGCTACTTTTTGTTCTTGAGATATGCTGATAACAGACACACACACAGGCAAACACACAGACCATTCGCTAAAAATATGATTTTCGTATTCAGGGGACCTCAAAACGTGTAAATATAACAAAAACTCACGTTCGAAAATTTGACCCTCAAACAATACTTTCTCGACTCTATGGGTAAGAGAAAGTAAAAAGTAACCTAACAAGGTATTCATAATGTTATATGCAAATATATTTAGAATATTAACTATAATTATGTAAAATTAAAGGGAAAGCAGAAAAATTAGTTAGCAGAGAGCATTTAAAAAAAATTTCAAAAAATATAAAATTTTCACTTTTATTTTATTAAATTTAAGCAGTTTTCAGGCATTTCTTAATATGCTTGAAATTTTTACGTTTCAGTGCATTAGTATGCAAATTTTCATAAATCTAAGACAGCAATTTACGAAAAAGATTTAATACCATCCTCATTAACATAGCAATTAAATTTACGTGTTTTTACCTTGCGGAGAGATTCATCTGATAAGCGTAATTTGTAAAAACGATTAATTTGTGATGTGAAGTAGCGAGATAGGTTTAAGGGCCCTCTTCACTTACTGTCGCCGGAAGCCGAACTAATGTTGTTCTATGGGAAATTTTTCTTTACAAATAACTTATTAACTAATACATATTTTTAAATTCTGTTTTCACATTCTGAAAATTCCCAGCTGTTAAATGGACGGACCTTTTTTAAAAAAATATTTTTTTTATTTTTTATATTTTATTTTGAAGCTGCAAAATACGATTTTTCAATATGTGAATTTTTTTTCATTTTGCAATTTCAAAATAAAATATTAAAAATTAAAAAAACACATTTTTAAAAAAGATCCGTCCATTTAACAGTTGAGAATTTTCTGAATAGGAAAGCAGAATTTAAAAATATGTATTAGTTAATAAGTTATTTGTAAAGAAAATTTCCCCATAGAATAACATTGTCTCGGGCTTCCGGTGACGGTAAGTGAAGAGGGCCGTTAAGAGTTTGTCTCTTGTCTTATGGCCAAAATTTGCCTAATTTTCGTTGTAATCAACAAAAATCATTAAGGTCTTTAAACAGGCAGCTAGATTTATTAGTACGCTTTTTCTCAGAGAGGTGAGTTTTACTTAATCAATGTGTAATAATCAGCTTAAAACATTAATTATTTTATTAGCTAAGTTTTGCCTTGTGATAAAAAAACAAGATATGCCTGATTAGCGTATGGAGAATACCCAAAGTTAAAAATTAAAAAAAAAAAAAAAAAAGAAGTTACTTACGTTATAGTAAGCAATACTTCTATCATGATGCATTTTTACTTTTTCTTATACATTATATGGTAGAGAAAGTATTTTTTGGGGTCAAATTTTCAAAAGGGAGTTTTTGTTATATTTACAGGTTTTCAGGTCCCCTGAATCAGAAAATCATGCTTATAGTGGTTGGTCTGTGTGTCTACCTGTCTGTCTGTGTGTGCGTCGGTCTGTTATCAGCATATCTCAAGAACAAATAGTAGCAAAATATCCAACCGGGATTCTAAATATGTATTATATAGGGATGCTACACTAAACTTTTCGTTGAGATCAAGCAAATGGTTTCTGTACAAATACAACCAAGAAAATTCAAATACATTATGTTATGTCTATGGGGTAATTTTTGGTAAGTATATAGTGTAACATCTATAGAGTGACTTAAACAAAACGGAATGAACAAATATTATTGTACGCATAAAAGCATGTTTTGTGTAGATTGTGATGCCGACTTGGTGCCGACTTGGATAAAGCGTTATTGGTGAAGATGTTTTCCCTCAAGTAAGAACCGCCGACTGTAGCCACAGTTAGCAGTGTCATAACTCGTTTGTAAACTGTAATTTGTGCTGACGACGGACGCATAGAATGGGATTTATATGCCTGTAAACATCTGTTTGTAAATAAGTACAGTTTTTAATGAAAATGTGTGATCTGGTCACGCACAGCGCCCTCTATCGGCAGATAGCTTAATTATTATCCGCTTTCACGAGAATGATTATTTTGCAAACCGCGTCCAGTGGACTTTTTTCCCATTTTGGGTTCGAGGCTACAAGAATATCAGCTGGTTAGGCAAATAATCCTCAACTTCACCATAGCAAAGCATTGTGGCCTGTAAATTTTTATCTTACGATATTATTTATAAGAGTTACAGATTATATGAAATTGAAGTAAGAGTGATAGAGTGATAACTTTGTTTTGTTTTTAATCCAGTTTTTGTAATATACTTTAATATTAATCAACGTATATAATATTAAAAGTTGTCATGTGAACTGTGGCGATGTTAACAAATTTAAATGGATGTTCCATTTAATAAATTCCTTTATTAAAGCGATTGAAATTCTAATTATTTAAGCTTTGATTTCTATATCTAATGTAATCAATGACATCTTTTTTCTATTTATTAATTTGTTATGTGATTAGTTTGTAATCTTTAATTTTGTTCTCAATAGGCTTCGCTATTTTCGTTTTAAACATTGACATTAGTTTCACGATTCATAAGTGATGATTGGCTTACATTTTACGCATTTTTTGACGCGTTTAATTTTTATTATCTTTTATTCATTATATATAAATATGTGTGTGTGTGTTTAAAATGTTCTGCAATTTTTACGATATGAAATAGTCTTAACACTTTACCATTCGATACGGTTGTTTACATTTCTCTTTTATTCTTGTTTGAACAGATATCTGATTATTAAGTTTCACTGGGGAAATACAGGGTGTTTATAAAGTCCCGGACCCCTTTTGATGTTTAATAACTCATAAAATAATAAAGATAGATTAAAATTAATAACATAAATGGTTAGATAGACTCAAAAAGTTTCATGACCCTTGTCAATGAACTTTCACGTGTGCCCCCTTCGTCGCATGGAGAATATCAAGTCGATAGTCAATTTCACGCCAGGTAGCGGCAAGCATGTCGGCATCCACAGAGGCTATTGCGGTTGTAATTATGACTTTTAGGTCATCAATGTTCGACACTCTCCTCCTGTAAACATTGTCCTTTACATATCCCCAAAGGAAAAAGTCCAGCGGCGTTATATCAGGTGATCTGGGTGGCCAAGGAATTGGACCTCCTCGCCCAATCCATCTTCCTGGAAAATGGTCATTCAAAGAACTACGAACGATGGTACCCCAATGAGGTGGTGCACCATCTTGTTGCAAAAAGACATGTGGCTGAAGCTCTTCTAGTTGTGGAAATACGAAGTTTTCCAACATGTCTAAGTATACGACTGATAAGACCGTCTTTTCTGTAAAAAAGAAAAGCCCAATGACTCGGTCGTGCATTAGTCCAAAGTAAGTAAACATGTACATCAAAAGTAAACATAACATTGCAATAGTTGCCAAAAACAAAAGAGAGAAAAATGCAATTAATAAGCAGACAATATTTAGAAAAGTACAGATATTTAGACTGGAAAATGAAATTATCTGAAATTAACCACACGCGCAGACGATATTTACAAAAGTAAAGATATTCAAACCTGAAAAGAAAATATATGAGTTATTCCATCAATAAATGCCATAAGTTTGTTTATATCTTCATTATTTTATGAGTTATCAAACATCAAAATGGGTCCGGGACTTTATAAACACCCTGTATTTAGACTGGAAAATGTTATGCGTAACAATAAAACGGCATCTTGAATCTAATTTGTTTACAAAACATCGGCCACGTGTTCGGCGATTTTACCTACTGTGACGTCACAGGAATATTGTCCATTCTATTAATTCATTCAATAGTTCTGAATTTTTAGAATGCCTATAGACTTATGGGACACCCTGTATATGGAAGAGAAAGTATTGTTTTTAGGTGAAATTTTCGAAATTGAGTTTATGCTAGATTTACACGTTTTGAGGTCCTCTGAATCCGAAAATCATGTTTTTAGCGGTTGGTCTCTGTGTGTATCTGTTTGTCAGTCTGTTATCAGCACACCTAAAAAACAAATGGTAGCATGAAATCTCAACTCGGTTTTCTATATGTGTATTATATAGTAATGCTGTACTAAACTTCGCGCGTTCATTATGATCAACCAAATGTTTCATGTACAGGACCATCCAAGAGAATTAAAATACGTCTAAGGATGAAATTTCGGTTAAGCACAATGTAGCATCTACAGGTTGCACGAAATGAAATGGAATTAACATATTTTTTTACAAGCATAAAAGCATGTTTCGTGTAGATTGTGGTATGGAAATCATTCATCATTCGTTTACAGGGTTACCCAAAGTATTTGGATATATTAGAGCTATAATTGGAAATTGCTGGAAGTGTATTTCATTTTATGTTAGGTGGTTTTCATGTAAAACTCAATTTGTGTACACAATGTGACGTACACATATAGACAATATAAAGGGTTATCCAGAATTAAGCCCAACGTTCTACTCTGTTGAATGCACTTGATGGAAGCTTTACCAAATTTTACTGTGTTGACGAACAGCATTCAGGAAGAAAAATGAAAAATTAATTTTTGATACTTATACTGTAAACAAAATTTATTTTAGAGTTTTTTTTCTTTTTTTTTTTTTTTTTTTTTTCTTTTTTTTTTGGGGGGGGGGGATGAGGAAGGAATATAATATCACATTTTGAGGTGCCCTGTATGTGACAGTCCAATTTTTAGAGGTTGATCTGTATGTATATGTATGTTCAGCATAACTTAAAATACAAATAACTGCAGGAAATTCAAATTTAGTATTTTGAAGTTCTCATTAGGTTCCCACAGTAAAAATTTGATTAACATTAGCAAGCTTAAATGCAAATTAATAACAGAATTGAATAAAAAAAAATAATGATTTATTAAGTAAATGTAGGCATTATAATTAAACAGGGGAATGAGGGGACGGCTGCCCCTTCACCCATAATTAATATATTAAACGAAACAGTTCCTGAATGCATTTTAAATTATTTTTAAAGCAGATTGATCTTTATTATCTTACATTATTAATATTATGCGTTAATCTGCAATTTATCTTTATAGTATTGAAATGCAGGATAAGAAAAAGTCGTGTGAGTGGCACACCAGATCATTTTATTTTCACCTGACGCAAATGTCACAATAAAATGATCAGGAAAGAAAATTAAAATGATTATAATTTTTTTTTATTAATTTTTTTATATAGTTAAAAATGTGTTGTTTTGAGGTTAAATTTTCGAATTTAAATTTAGCGGTTGGTCTGTGTGTCTATGTGAGTCTCTGTGTGTGTTTGTTATCAATAGTATATCTCAAGGACAAATAGTAGTAATAAATCCAAACTCAATATTCTAAATCTGTATCATATAGGGATGCTACACTAAACTTTTCATTGAGATTAAGCGAATAGTTCGTGTACAGGGACATTCAGGAGAAATCAAATACATTACGTCTATGGAATAAATTTCTGTTCGTACAGCAGAACAACTATAGGATGCATTAAGCAAAATAAAACAATCCTATATTTTTTATATGCGTAAAAGCATGTTTTGTATAGATTGTGGTATAAAAACTATTCGTTAGACTTTTACAGGGCTTTCAAAACAAATTTGGATTGGGGCTTACACGGAAATTGCTGGAATTTCAAGTTGTGTTGTGTGTTTTTCATATAGGATAAAATTTAAGTACACAATGTGGTGTATTTTAGTTTATCAACAATATACAGGGCTATCCAAACTAAGTGAAAACATACTTTTTTATCGAATGTAATTGCAGAAGTGCTATACGCGACATATATACCATGTAAGCGAAAACTGCTCTAAGTTCAGTTCTCATCGCTGTGTATTGTACAGGGTAAGTCAAAATGAATATAGCGATTACAAACGGCTATAACTATTTAATGGAAAAGATTTTATCGATAAGATTAACACAGAATGTAAACGGAACTCCAAAATTTTGTATACATACGTCATAGATGTTCTATGTGACTTCCCTTGGTCACACGGACATCTAGACGGTTGTCCATTTCACGCCATACATTCTGAAGCATGTCTGTAGTCACCGACGGAAGCACCTTACAAATGCATACTTTGAGACCCTGCGATTTTTATCTATGGGTTTATGTGAAAGACAGGTTGTATGTGCTTCCCATGCCCAAAACAATTGAACAACTCAAAGTACGCATTTGTAATTCGTTTGCGTCGGTGACTGAACAAATGCTTCAGAATGTATGGCGTGAAATGAACTACCGGCTTACCGGCTAGATTTTTTCCGTGTGACCAAGAGAAGTCACATAGAACATCTATGACGTATGTATACAAAATTTTGAAGTTCCGTCTACATTCTGTGTTAATCTTATCGATAAATTCTTTTTCATTAAATATTTATAGCCGTTTGTAATCGCTATATTCATTTTGACTTATCCTGTATAATATCGTGGCTTGAGGTTCACTGAATATGAGAATTAAATATTTAGCGTTTGGTCTGTATGTATGCTTGTTATCGGCATACCTTAAAAAGAAACAACTGCAGGAAATTCCAATTTGGTATTTTAAAGCTCATGTGATGGTTGCCACTTGAAAAGTTTATCAAGATTGGCAAGTTTCAAGGCGTGTTTCAGTTGAATGTTGCCTGGATAATTTTGAATAAACTTTTACATTTAATAATAGCCTTGAACTTTCCTTATAAATGCAGGTACTACAGTTAAACAAACATGGGATTAAATAGGCTAGTAACCTCCCCCCCCCCCCCCTCTCGCACAGATTTATATATCAGATTAAACTGTTTCTAAGCATATTTTAAATTGATTTTAAGTAGGTATTTGCTTAGATATAGTAATAAGACATAGATTGATCATTGACGAGGAAAAAGTGATGCCTTTTCATTTGGAAAAAGACGGCCATTTTACTCTCTTGGGTGTTTTTTTTCCCGAGTGAATATACACGAGAATACCCATAGATAATTTAGCAAATAAAATTTATGAATAATTTATGTACTAAAAGAGAAGGAACAGTTCCAGATACCCATTTTTCTTTATTTCCTTCTTTTCTTTTTTAACACTTTCCAACAAGGTTGAAAAGTGTTTATGACTTCGGTTTGTCTGTCTGTCTGTCTGTCTGTCCGTCTGTCTGTCTGTCTGTCTGTCCGCGCTCTAACTCCCGTAAATATTTATGGAATTTCTTGAAACTGATATATGTCATTCAAGTTCACTATCGTACGGTCCCTATTGAAAATGGAGTTTATACCTCTACTGGTTTGTGTACAGGGACACCCGAAAATATTTCAAAGCATTGTGTTCCATGAGAGGTATTTCTATAAACCATATTTTCATACCTTTACTCTAGACATATCTTAGTGAAATTGAAATATGCTATTCAAGTTCATTATCGGACGTTCCCTATTGAAAATGGAGTTTGTACCTCTACTGGTTTGTGTACAGGGACACCCGAAAGTATTTCAAAGCATTGTGTTCTATGAGAGGTATTTCTATAAACCATATTTTCATACCTTTACTCTAGACATATCTTAATGAAATTGAAATATGTTATTCAAGTTCACTATCGGACGTTCCCTATTGAAAATGGAGTTTATACCTCTACTGGTTTGTGTACAGGGACACCCGAAAATATTTCAAAGCATTGTGTTCTATGAGAGGTATTTCTATAAACCATATTTTCATACCTTTACTCTAGACATATCTTAGTGAAATTGAAATATGTGATTCAAGTTCACTATTGGATGTTTCCTGTATAAAATGGAGGAAATACGACCATCGGGGTATACACAGGGACACTCAAAAGTATTCCAAAGCAATGCGTTCTATGAGAGATATTTCTATAAATCAAATTTTAATAACTTTAGTTTCCACAAATTTTAAGGAATTGAAATATGTTATTTATATGCACAAAAGAATGCTTTGCATACAATGTAGCATGTTTAGCATTATATTTACAGGGTGGCACAAAAATATCCAGTTGCATTAAGAGCTATTAATAAAAAAATTGCTAGATATGTACTTTTGTTTACCCTA
Organism: Salticus scenicus; assembly: GCA_963930645.1. NCBI lineage: Eukaryota > Metazoa > Arthropoda > Arachnida > Araneae > Salticidae > Salticus > Salticus scenicus. Next base: position 147,086,354 of record OZ005661.1, on the reverse strand, counting down.
AGCGTTTTTAACACTTTCCACGGGCGTGCCTGGCGGGGGTGACAGGGGGGACGTGTCCCCCCCAAAAATTTCATATGCATAGGCGGTCCCCTCCAAAAATATTTCTAAACCCTCTAATTTTAAACTTAAAAGAAAGTTAAAATCTCTTTAAAATGTGAGACTATTCCTCAAACCCCTCTAAATTTTGTGTTTGTGAAACAGAAAATTAACTCTAAATTGTGCGTGTGTGTGTGTGTGTGGGGGGGGTGATTGAAAAAAGATTTTTGCCATCATCGCATAGGAAAAGGCAGATATATGGGTATTGTCAGTCGATCTTATTTCAATTAAAACGTTTCTGGAATACCCCTACCTTTCTTTCAGTGAAAACACAAAAAAAAACCTTTGCCTGGTACAAAGAAAGCATATGACACAATTATCGTGAATTATCAATCGTTCTTGGAACCTTGGAGATAATGGTTATAATTCTTTATGCATTTCCTGGATAACATCTGCAAGAATTAAAGAGAGAAGAATAAGTATAGTCAAAGCCAGAGGATTCCAGCCTGAGGGTCTTCTCTATCTCTTTCTTTCCCTATAATGAATGTTTGTTACTATCTTGGATAGCTTAAAAAATAATCAACACAAGTAGCTTGCTTTGTATTGAATGACAAACTATTGATAGAAAAACGAAAATCTGGGAGGTCACTAATGATTACAAATAGGTTTTTAAATTGGCGGGATATTTTAAAGTAACCTCTTTTGACATGTCTAAGCTATTAACGAATTTAAATCACGGCAACTTTGACAGAAATATTGAAATAAATTGACTTAAATAGATATATTTTTGGTTTGGTTTTCACACGCTATGATAATTTTTTCCACATTAATGCTAATTAGACAAGTACTTACTAAATAGATTTAGGATGTTACTCTTGATTATCAGAAAAAAGGGAAACGCTTTAATTTTCCGAAAGCCAGCTTTGTGTGTTATCTGTTTAGTTTAAAGAACTTGTTTTTCTAAAACGCCAAAATTGTTGCATATGATAGAGGTGCCAAGTATTACGATTCGTCCGTAATTATTACGGATTTACGGCAATAATTACGGCATTACGGACAACATATAAAAATTACGGATTATACGCTTTTTAAAAAGTCGCAGATATCGTTCATTAGGAAAAAAGAAACTCCATTAACGATCGACGATCAAACGCACAACGGAAGCATTCCAATTCGTAATCTTTCTCCATCCACAACATAAATGTTAATATTCATTTAAAACTTGCATTATACGATTCTAGAAACTATAAAGAAATAGAATTATGAAATATTTCTTGCTCATGTAATTATTTTTGAACCCCCCCCCCACTCTTTTCTTATCTCCAACCAGCCATTGTTGATTAAAAGCTCTGCAGAAGCCTTTAGTTTCCCAGTCCTTCTCCACCAGCTACATAAATGCCAATATTCATTTTAAACTTGCTTTATTATATTCTAGAACCTATAAAAAGTAGAATTGTTTCATTTCTCATTTATCTAATTATTCATATTTTGACTGCCCTTCCTGCTTCCCAGCTAGTGATCAGGGATTACTTCTAGAACTAAAAAAAAAGTGACAGGAGTGCTCAATATTTCTCACATATGTAATTATTTTTGGGCTGTATTATTGAACTTGATGAATTTATTTGCTTTTCCTTAATAAATTTAAAATACATACTATACGCCAAACAAAATATATGTTAGGTTTTATGCAAGATACATAAAGAAAAAAGAATAATTAAAAAGTTTTATTAAAGAAAGAACAATGTTTTAGTATTTAATGCCATAAAAAATTATTAAAAAATTCCCAGTTGACTATCTCTATTACAAAATATATATATTCGTTTCATTTGGTTTAGTGCAGTCTATAAACATTAAACTCTACTTTCCTGCAATTTCCCCCAAAGACGTAGTGTATTTAAATGCTTTTGAATGTCCCTGTACACGAACCATTTGCTTCATCTCAACGAAATCTTACTGTAGCATCCCTATATGATACACATTTAGAATACCAAGTTTGGAATTTCTGCTACTATTTGTTCTTGAGATATGCTGATAACAGACACACAGACATCCAGACACACAGACAGACAGACACACACACAGAGACCATTCGCTAAAAACATGATTTTCGTATTCAGGGGACCTCAGAACATGTAAGTATAACAAAAACCCACGTTTGAAAATTTGACCCTAAAACAATACTTTCTCGTCCCTATGGGTAAGAGAAAGTAAAAAACTATTCACTTTATTTTACCAAAATACATTTTTTAAGACTATCGAAGATCCTGTTTTCAAATACGCAAGCGAAGTGTGACGTCACTGACCTACCGTGGATGAAAAATTCCCTATGTTAATCGTCCATTGGATTTTTTGTAAAAAATTATTAAAAATCGAGAAAAATTATTTCCCGATTTTAATACCTGTATTTGGGTATAGATATGCTATCGTATCCATGTGTTAGATTGAGTTATTTTGCTGTCAAATTGACAAAATTTTAAGTTTCAAAATTGTGTCATCTTTGGCGTTTTTTGTATTTGGCGATTAAAAACATAATACGAAAATATACATGATAGATGTTTATTTTCGTAATATGTATTGTACGAAATATTGTTTCATATAATTCGTCGCTCTCTTAATATAAGTTGTTAAAATAACAACTGATTTTTGAAAGGAATTAAATATGTTCGCCAAAATAATTTGGCGATATTTTTTTTTTCCGCCAAGGATGGCAGATATATTAAATCTATTCCGCTGCAACATATGAGTATCTTATATCAGACACTTTATTTAGACATTTGAAAACAAATTTGACTTCAAATTATGATAGAATATTTATCATTTTCCTTTTAATTAGTATATTAGTTGGATATTTATTGTGTAAATATCATCCTTTGAAATGAAATGTTTATGTTTTGAATCGAATATGGAAGTTTGCCATTTTTTTTTTTTTTTTTTTCTAGAGTTTTGAAATTTAAAATTTAAATTTTATCAATTTTACAGCAAAAACAACTTAATCTAACGCATGCAGACGATAACTAATACATATCTATTCCGAAATATGGGGATTAAAATCGGGAAATAATTTGCCTCAATTTTTAATAATTTTTTACAAAAAATCCAATGGGCGATTAATATAGGAAATCTTTTTTTTGCATCCACTGACGGCCAGTGACGTCATCACTTTGCTTGCGTATTTTCTAATTAACTATCCAATAATTGCAGACACTCCATGCTAACCCAAATTCAACTCTACTCGATACTTCCAACCAGCTATCTCACCCGCAACATCGCCAAAATATCCGGGATCCAGCTAGGGACTTTCTCATTCTCAACCGAACATTTTATCTTGACTCGACATTATCACCTTAGACTACTTTACTTTCAATACTCATTTCAACTGGTGACCTTTACTTGCTCAACCAAACATTCTATCCCAACTATAAATTTACACTAATTTCAAAACTAAAATCAACTGGCGTCATTTACGTACTGAACTCGACGCCAATCATACCTTATAATGTAAACAAACAATGAAGCTTGATAAAAAATATTTAAAGACTTTAATATGCTTTTACAAATATTTTAAGAGTTTTAAGGCTTTAATATGTTTTCGAAATACTTTAAGCGTTTTTTTTTTTTTTTTTTTTTTTTTTTTCGTAGAAACAGTCAAAGAGTCGTTCATTCGGAATCCATTTGGAATTTGCATTTTCTGAATGGCAACAGTTTTGGTTTGTTTTTATTTGGTATTTCATTTATTATTATAGATTCCGTTGCTTACAATCAACGAGATATATAAATTAGAGTGCTGATTCAATGGATGAAGGATTAACTTTCCGTGGTTCAAGATGAATCACGTGATATGCTCGAATAGGTTGCTGTGTTTGGCCCTTTATCGCTATTTTGGCATTTAAAATATCAGTTCGACAAATTATCATTATTATTAGGTAACATGACAATCCTATGACCGAAATAAATTGCTTTTAAAATAATTTTACACGTATTTCACATTTTAATAAATAATAAAATACCTTTCTTTTCATCGTTTCTCAACAAACTTTAAAAGTGTTTATAAAACAAAATTTAAACTTTTAAAGAGCTAAATTTAACAACAAATAATAATTTTTCAACTATTTTTAAGCATTTTAACGGTTAAAGTTCAACTACACGAAATAAAAAAGAAGTAAAATCAAAATCAAAATGGTTTAGAACAAAAGAATATTAAACTACGTAAAGTAAACAAAAACATTGAAACCGTTGCCATAGAATTGTACTGAAAATGAGCTGTTACCAAGGAAACCACCAAATACGCATGTGCAAGGAAAGCATGTCACATAACTCATCTTGGACCTTCTCAAGGGTTACCATTTATCACTCTACTTTATATATCTCGTTGCTTACAATCATGAAGTTACATAATTCTATTTATAGATTCATGTTTATAATAGCCAGTGATCCATTATATTTAGTTTATATCTTTAAACATTACAATTGAATAGTTTTTCAAGGTATTAGTGAAAATAAATAAGAATACGTGCGATACAAAACATATTATATGTATGTTTCCGTAAGTTGAACCAGCTCAGTGAGTTGAACAAACGGAAAAAAAAAATGGCTGCCAAAAGTTTCTGTTTTGAAGCGGTACTAACCGGATTCGTTCATGACAGATGAGGATCATTATATATATTAATAATAACAAAGCAACTGATTATAAAATTTATATTTTTCATAAATTACATGACTATAACTTATTTATGAAAACTTATCCCATTTCTTTTCATATATTTATTAGAACACTTAAAAGCCGCGCAATATTTCGACATTTTCAAAATTCATTAACATTCTATTCTATTACTATTTTCGAGTTTTAACTCTCTAATGGCTGATGCCAAAAACCTTTTCGGCATCAAAAATCTTTGCTCGTTAACATGGGGATGATAGATCTGTATAAATTACTATATATCTATGGGTATTTGTTACCTTACCTCTTAATCTGCTTTATATTATTGAAATGACGGGAATAATGAAGTTATGTGACATGTGAGTGATACAGCAGATTATTTCTTCCCCTTAAGAATAACAATGCTACCCGTAAACATTTGCATAAATATATGAGTATTTAGAATAACTTTAAAATATAGCGATACCGAATTGTTTTTTCCTTTACAAATATATTCGGAAAAAGTAATAAAACAACTTAGACAGCAAGAGTCTACAAGTCTGTAGTAGAATTTAACAGACTTGCATTGCAAAGGAATTGAGTTACTTAAAATATTGTCTTTCATGTTAAATTCTAAGTGGAAAAGGGTGGGATGGGCACTTGAATCCTTGCTTGAGTTTTGCAATTAACGAAATTTTGAGATTAAAAGTGCCTTTTCTTTCTATTCAAAATCGTTACTGGTCTGTATTGGGTGTGCCATAAGTCTGTAGGCATTTTAAAAATTCGTAACTATTGAATGAATTGATAGAATTAAACGCGGTTTGCGAAAAAATCATTCTCGTGAAGGGGGATTTTTTTTTTTTTTTTTTTTTGGAAAAGAAAAAATAATAACTAAGCTATTTGTCGATAGAGGGCGTTGTGTCACTGACCAGATCACACATTTTCATGAAAAACTGTACTTATTCGCATGCAAATGTTTACAGGCATATAAATCCTATTTGTCCGTCGTCACCACAAATTACAGTTTGCAAACGAGTTATAACACTGCTAACTGCAGTTTCAGTCGGCGGTCCTTACCTGAGGGAAAACATCTTCACCAATAACGCTTTATCCACCAAGTCAGCATCGCCATTAAAGCTTCGTGTAGGCACAAGTAGGAGGCAAAATAAGAAATAAACTGTTCTAATCGTAAAATTGTGCAGTTTGTAAGACTTTCATTTGCATAGTTTTCTTTCACGTCCTTACAAAAAATTTAACTATTTGTCTAACTATCGTCGACAAAAAATATAACTATATTTTTTTCTTTACAAAAAAAAAAAAAAAAAAAAAAACCCTTTACGGGAATGATTTTTTCGCAAACTGCGTTCAATTCTAGCAATGGACAATATTCCTGTGACGTCACCGTAGGTTAAATCGGCGAACACGTGGCCGATATTCTGTAAACAAATTAGATTCAAGATGCCATTTTATTGTTACGCATAACATTTTCCTAAATATTTCTGCAGTGAAACTTAATAATAATGTTCAAACAAGAACAAAAGAGAAATGTAAACAACTGAATCGAATGATAAAGTTAAGACTATTCCAAATCGTAAAATTGCAGAACATTTTATGTATACACACACACACACACATATATATATATAATGAATAAAGATTAATAAGAACATTTTATACACACACACATATATATATAGACATCAAAGCTTAAATAATTAGAATTTCAATCACCTTAATAAAGGAATTTAATAAATGGAACATCCGTTTAAATTTGTTAACATCGCCACCGCCACAGTTCACATGGCAACTTTTAATATTACATATGTTGATTAATAAGTATATTACTAAAACTGGATTAAACACAAAACAAAGGTATCACTCTATCACTCTTACTTCAATTTCATATAATCTGTAACTCTTATAAATAACATTGCAAGATAAAAATTTGCAAGCCACAATGCTTCGTTATGGTAGAGTTGAGTATTGTTTCCCTAACCAGCTGATATTCTTGTAGCCTCGAACCCAAAGTGGGAATATGGTCCATTCTTTCAATAGTTGTGAATTTTTAAAATATCTACACACTTATGGGACACACCCGGTATTAATATTATAAAGAGGTAAAATTTGTTTTGTATCTTGGGGGTAATCTCTGAACCGATTATTATTATAATTATTATTATTTCACTAATAAAAAGCTACACTGTCCCTGAATAATATATTCATTTTGATTAAAAAAAAGAAAAAAATAGTTTGAAATTCCAAAATTTTAATTAAAAACTTCATAATAGAGAAAAAAACTAGTTGGCATAAGTGGACTCTGCTCAGTTCCCCATCATATTTATGTTCCCATAAATTTCCAGTGCGAGACATTTTATAATCATGTTAAAAGAAATGAATTTGACCAAAGCTTGATACCTAATCATAGTCTATGATATTCATGCCAGTGTCCAAAATAATATTTAAAAAGTGGTTTGACATCTTTACGATGAAAATATCCCTCAAGATTGACGTTTATGTGAAATTTTGCTCTATTCTGCCATGTTAAGAAATTCGTAAGTTTCCAATAACTTACGAAATTTTTATATTGGAAAATTCATAGTCATTAATATTCATGCCAGTGTTCTAAATAATATTTCAAAAGTAGTCTGACACTGCCATGTTAAGAAATTCGTAAATTTCCAATAACTTGCGAAATTTTCAAAGTAGCATATTTATAGTTACTGATGTTCATTCCGGCATCAAAATTGATATTTTAAAACTGGTCCGACATTTTTACTGTGAAAAGTTTCCATTTAATGCACGTTTAAGTGAAATTTTGTCCTATTCTCCCATGTTAAGAAAATCGTAAATTTCTCATAACTTACGAAGTTTTTTAATCTGAATGTTGCAAATGATTAGGGTTCTTGCCAGTATCGAAAGTAATATTTTAAAACTGATCTGATCTCTCTGCGATCATTTGTTCGTGAGATATCGTGTTTACAGACTAACAAACTAACGGACTGACACACTAACAGACACCCTACAGAAAGACACCATACAAATTTTGTCATTTTCGAATTCCTCACACCTGAAAACGTGTAAAAACGTCAAAAAACCGAGGTCGAAATTTTTCACGATTACCTAAGTTCCCCATACCTATAGTATGATGCGGAACTAAAAATAATTAAATATTTAAAATCAATATAAAACAAATTTTTTTACGTTTATATTTTGACATGAAAAGAAATATATTTACACGCGAATAGTAAAACTGAAATGGAGCTTTATCAAAAATTAAACTTACACGATAAAATTGAAGTTATTAAATCTTTCAAATTTGTAAGTGAATAATAAACTTAAAAAAATAATAATATAAAAAATACAGTAGTGATCAGAATCCGCGATTGTAATGAAATGCTCGCCCTCTGGTGGGCTAAGGTGAAATTACAATTAACATGCTTTAATTCGACTTTCATCTAGCCGCCATTGCTTGCCGATGTTTAGTTTCACATATATTTATTAAATAAAAATGAATAAATCTGGTAAAAAAGATAACACATACTGTTATGTGCTGCAGTGTAACTGCAAAGGATCAAGAAATCCAGAATTAAGCTTCCATTTATTTCCAAATGACAAACTTGAAATTTCAGTTGCTTCGGCTAATGGAAGTAAAGAATTAATCAGATGATTTGAAACTAATATTTGTTCAACTTCAGTTAAAAATCTACTTCCGATCGAACTTTGAATAAACTGAAATATTTTTTTCCAAAAGCAATACATTTTCCATGATGTAATGGCGGAGAAATTATAGTACGAATATTAAGCAGAATAACAAAAAGAACAATAATAAATACATGTGGCTATTATATTTACTAACAACAAAAGCTGAAAAAGCGCCACCTATCGATCATTACAAACGCGGATAATGCGTCAGAGACAACGCTACCGGGCTCAATGGGAATCCAAATTGGTGTTTTGAGCTAAATTTTATTCAACGTTCGTATTTTTGAAACTTTTTAATAATTATAGAAATTAAACAGTTGAGACAATAAAAATGATTCATTTAAAGATAGTGACCAGCGAAGCCGGCAAAACCAGCTGTAATCAGCTTCTCTCAGCTTATTATGTTAAAACTTATATGAACTAAAGGCGCCGGTTTCCGGATAATAATTTTCAAATCCCTTGGCAGGATGGCGGAATTACCTCGAATAAATTTGTTGATACATTCCACATTCTTTTACACGCAAGCACAAATTTGGGTAAAAGTACCCCCTGGAGAATAAAAATGTTCTTCAAGATTCTCATTAATGATCTAAGAATGAGAATTCTTTTTTGTAATTTCCCCATGTCACCCTTTCCTGAATGCACAGAAATCTCTTCCAAGGATGGGGGGGAATCTGTATTCGACAATGTTCGAAGAATTACTACTGACTGAGCTAGAATGTTCTATTTTTGTTTTATATCCTGCGACAGATATATTTTCTTTATCCCCTTCGTTCAATCCTTCACAGTGTGATTTGTTTTTAATTTATCAGAAAATATTACTTTGTACATCCTTGAGTGACGTATGAAAGGGGAAAATGTTTTAATAAAAGCATTGCTTCAATTTTTTAGACTTTGAAATTTATTGCTTGTGATTTTAATAACACAGTATGCGGTTTCCTTATTTAAACCAAAATGACAGATATAGAACAAATCCAGCTAAAATACGGAGAGCTACATATTTTCTGCGTATTTTTTCAGTTTATATCCTTGAATTTTTATGAATAACTTCAAATATGGCTTTTGTCAGCGGATTCCAGATCTCCCTGTTTTTGTAGAACAAATGAAATAATTAGTATAATTATACTATTAAGAAGACATAATTGAAATCTTTTAACTTATCTGATGTGGGAAAAAAGAAACAAATATTTTGCAAATACGTCGCATGTGTAAAAGTATATTGGTGTGTTTTTTATTTATATTAAAAACACTTTAAAAACACGTAAAATTAAAATTTTATTTAAAAGGTTTAAAAATATTATCCGAAGCTTTTCGCTTTCAAATACCAAAGCATCGTCAGGGATTTTTATTACTCGTTTCCAACGAGCAGCAGTGAAACGTTTAATAAATTAGTTGGCATACGTAGACTCTGCTCAGTTCCCCATCATATTTATGTTCTCATAAATTTCTAGTGCGAGACATATTATAATCATGTTAAAAGAAATGAATTCGACCAAAGCTTGATACAGTGACAGAATGAAATCCCCGCCTAATAGGCTATCCACCGTTCACTTCGATATATATATCTTATTCTAATCTATTAATTTATTTTATCAGGGTCAATTCTGTTGTTTAGTTTTCATGCTACTATTTCCAATGCAATAATCCTCAAAATTCATATTTATATATGAAAAATTTACAATTTCGCTATGTTGATAAAATCGTAAATTACGAATAATTTACGAAATTTTCCTATTAGAATATTTGTATTCAATCATGTTCAAACAAATATCGTAAATGTAATTTT